>JAHFZB010000148.1:85623-132728 GCA_036884735.1 Huso huso
GGAAGAGGATTACACACCTGTGTGAATTTTATGGTGTCTTTTAAGGTTTCCAATCAGGCTAAATCTCTTCCCACAAACAGCACAGTGATAAGGTTTCTCTCCTGTGTGAATTTGATGGTGTCTTTTAAGGTCTCCTAACTGGCTGAATCTCTTCCCACAAACAGCACAGTGATAAGGTTTCTCACCTGTGTGAATTGTATGGTGTCTTTTAAGGTCTCTTAAATGGCTGAATCTCTTCCCACAAACATCACAGTGATGAGGTTTCTCTCCTGTGTGAATTTGATGGTGTCTTTTAAGGTCTCCTAACTGGCTGAATCCCTTCCCACAAACAGGACAGTGATAAGGTTTCTCTCCTGTGTGAATTGTATGGTGTCTTTTAAGGTCTCTTAAATGGCTGAATCTCTTCCCACAAACATCACAGTGATGAGGTTTCTCTCCTGTGTTAATGCGCTGGTGTGAATTAAGATTTCTAAGTGTGTGAAACTCTTATCACTGGACTGTATGTGGGAAGGTTTCTCTCCTGTATGAATGCGCTGGTGTCTTTTAAGCAGTGATATATGATTGAAACTCTTCCCACAATCAGCCCAGGAAAACGTAGTCCCTCCTGTGGGGTTTCCTTGAGTTTCAGGAATGTCTAATTGACAGGAACTCTTCCCACCTTTAATAGAATGAGGCAAGGTCTTCAAGCTGCCCTGGGTTTCAGAATTGTTAAAACATGCAGAATGTGGCGTCTCTGTACTCTCCACAGTAAGTGGGTGTCTGTCTTGTAAAGAAGGGATTTTAACTGAGTGAGTTCTCAATGTCTTCACATACTCTTCTTGGGGTGTCGTTTCTCTGTGTTTCTTGCACTGTGGTTTGCCTCTAGAAGAGTTTTTGCACTGGGGTGATGGAGTGGAGTCGTGTTCTCCTTCATCTACTTTAGAAGCTAAAGAAAGAAAGAGAAGAGAGACAAAGGTTGTTGTGCAGCATTCTTCCACATGCACTGTTCTGCAGGGCTTCATGTCATAAACATGACAACAACAGAATGAACTCTGATGATTCAAAATTAGAGTGCTGCCTGGTAAAACATTTCCCCAGTCCCCCTAGTTGTAGCTGAAACTGAGCTTTTAAAACATGGTCTTGCTTTGAATAAAGTGTCCAAACAAAATAAGACTAATGTACTGTGACAATAACATTGTGGCACAGCAATGCTTACACAAGATGCTCAAGAGTGAAATGTTTCTTCTGGGGAGAAGCAAACATTACAGTCCCTGAAAAGTGACATCCCCTTTTAAACATTTGATTGTAGCTCTGTAAAGCTGTGGGAATTAAAACTAAGACTGATGGGTCATAGATCTAACACAGGGTTCCAAAGCTCATTGTTCCATGCTGCTCATTGTTCCAACCCTGCTCTACTGAAATGTTTATTTATTCTGGTGACGCCCTTAGCAACCCGACTGGATCTGACAAAGATATCACGTGATTTCACATTATCCAGATATCTCTGTACAGCTGTGGGGCAATTACAACTTTAAACAGGGTTTTTACCAGAAAATCTAGGAAAGGCACAGATCTAACACAACAGCAGTGTCCCCCACTGGCCCTTCCACTCATGATCCCTTGTTCCAACCCTGTTCTGAGTTGTTTAAATGAACCAATTAAAGATCCATCCAGGCACAGGAGCAGCACTTTATAGAAGTGAACCTGTTCAATGTGGAGAGGAATGGCCTCCAGGGCGTGATTGGACAGCTCTGATCTCACAGCATTCTAAAGAGGCGTGGCAGTGGCTGCACATCCAGCGTGATTGGACAGCGCTGATCTCACAGCAATCTAAAGAGGGCGGCAGTGGCTGCACAGTTAGCAGGTGTCTCAGGAGCAAGCACAGTGATGTCCTTGTTGACATAGTGGTTGGGCAGCTCCCCTTGGTTAAAATATGACTCTCAAGCACACTGCTGGTGTTCAGTACCAGGTTCTGCAGGATGAATAGGCAGCTCAATGCTGCTTGTTTTGTATGATTACCTCCAAATCCCAGATCACATTCAGATGGAGAATCATCACACAGGCTGGATCCCAGCTTGGTGTTCTCCTCAAGTGTACAGACATTATTTTTAGTAGGAAGTTCCTCTACTATGGAGACACATTCCTGTTCTATGAATTCCTCTTTAATAGGAACACATTCCTGTTCAGGGATGTCTTCATCTTTAACACATGTCAGCTCTGTAACCTGTATTAGATTTTCACACCACTCCTGTTCAAAGGACTCCTCTTGTGTGTAAACTGCTTCTATCTTTGGCCCTTCCTGTGCTTCAGATTCAGGGATAGGTGGCTCTCTATGGGATCTGTGGAAATAAAAATTACAACTCTCTTACTTACTAGGTTCCTCTAGGCCCCTTGATAAACTCTTCACACCCAGGACTGTTTTGCCAGCTCCCCAATTAAAACACATTTTCCCAGCAGCATGAAAGCCAGCTCCCAGCCAGGCCAACAGAGGGTGTCCCAGCAAGCAGCCAAAGAGCTCAATAAATGGCAGCCAGCTCCCAGAGTGTGGCAGAGCTCAACGGCGTGGAAGAAAGAGCTCCCAGCATGCGTGGACAGAGCTCTCAGCAGGCGTGGCAGAGAGCTCTCAGCAAGCAGGCAGAGAGCTCCCAACAGCGTGCCAGCTCCCAGCAGCGTGGCAGAGAGTCTCTCAGCAAGCGTGAGCAAAGGCTCCCAGAGCTCCTGGCCGTGGCAGGGTTAGCTCTCAGCAGGCGTGGGCAGAGCCCTCTCAGCAGCGTCAAACAGAGAGCTCTCAACAGCAGCGACAGAGAGCCTCAGCAGCCGTGAGAGTCCCAACAGCGTGGCAGCTCCTCAAAGTCCCTTTGCAGGCTTGAAGGCAGAGAGCTCAGCAGGCGTGACAGAGGCTCCCCAGCAGGTCCTGACAAGAGAGCCCCCAGCAATGGCAGAGAGCTCTCAGCAGCGTGGCAGAGAGCTCTCAGCAGCGTCGGGCAGAGAGCTCCCAGCAGCGTGATGGAGAGCTCTCAGCAGCGTGGCAGAGAGCTCTCAGCAGCGTGGCAGAGAAGGTCCCAGCAGCGTGACAGAGAGCTCTCAGCAGCGTGACAGAGAGCTCTCAGCAGCGTGAAGAAGCTCTCAACAGCGTGGCAGAGAGCTCCCAGCAGCGTGGCAGCCAGCTCTCAGCAGCGTGGGCAGAGAGCTCTCAGCAGCGTGTGAGAGCTCTCAGCAACGTGGCAGAGAGAGCTGCCAGGGGACAAAGCAGCCCTATAGTGCCTGCTTGAGCTCACTGGGAGTCTGCCCAATAGATACAAATCATGAATGATAGCCTATGGGATCTTGTACTTTTCCAGATACTACAGGGTGGTGAGCTGGGAATCCGGTTGGATCCAACATTCCTTCTAAAGTACTTGTGGTGAGGGTGATCAATGCCTTTAATTAAAACTGAAATATGAAAAGAATAAAGAACATCTAACCCTAGTACCCTACCCACAATGCCATGGCTCATACTTTTGCACTGATCAAATATTTATTTCAACTCCTATCAACATTCTTTGTTAGCTGCTTTGATCCGGTTGTATCAAAATAACCCCTCCAGCATTGGCGACTCATTGCTTGAAAAACTGGTGGGGCACAGCCCCTCCCCCAATCCCCCCAAAAAAAAAAAAAAACGTGCTCAAACCCGATGCCCGATTTTAACCATGTTTATGTAAACATTAAGCTAGCTTTCTAACATTACCAGATATTTCATCACAAACAGTTCTACGCCAGATTGTCACAATCAAAGAGAGCTGCAAACAACATAACAGGCAAGGTCTCTTATCGACAGACATCTACACCTGCACTAACCTGAGCGTTTGAAATGGAGTATCGTCACACTCTTGTGCTGTTCGTAACATTCTGAACTACAGAAGAGTCAGGTTCGGTTTCTGTTGATATCTCTGGCGTTGGAGGTTTAGCTTTTCTGTTTGTAGAAAACTCAAACGTAGCTGTCTTTTTGCCATTTTAACAGGGCTCAAATTCACTCCGTTTTAGCAAATATTTTCGCTGACTGAAAAAAGTGAAAGTCTCACACGATAACAAATATAACGGTGAAGGGTCTTAGACACTCTTTGTTATGTTATTATGTTTTGAAAGTTTGAAATAAACTGCGCATTTTTAAATAATAAACCCTGACAACAACAGTGGCGTAGCGGGATTTTCGGGAGAGGGTGGCAATGGTTTTTTTTAGGTGAATAGTCACAGTGGTGAAATTGGCAACCTGATTTCTTATTAGTGCATTGACGTTTTATTTTCGGAAAAATAAGAACTTTTTTTTTTTAACAGAAGATCAATAACCAAATACACTGTTGTGCAAAAAAAAAAAAAAAGATTCAGTTTAGAACACTTCGATTAAAAAAAAAAAAGGAAATACAAAACAAAGGACTTGAACTTTTAACATGACATCAGATTTCAATTTCACATTAAGATAAAAATAAAAAAAATAACTATATATAATTTCATTCGTACTTATAGTTTGTTCATTTCACATTTGGTGTTCAAAGCAAAGCAAACCATTTTATTTAATTTCACAAATCCTGACTAATGTAATTACTCTTTGACTGACGCCCAGGACTGCCGATGGTACTAATCTTCTGGAGGTTCGGGGAGGAGGGACTTGTGCACACAGTTGCATTAACTACATTGTATAACTACAGTGCCTTTAAAAAAACAAAAACATGTACAAACAGCTGATCCAACAAAAACTTGGGTTGATTGACAGCAAATCAACCACTCATTTTTTTTTTTTGGTATCACACTGCACTGACATTCGCTAGTTGAGCTGACGGACACGCTGTAGCTAAACAAATAATCAGAACGAAAACAAGTAGGTAACCGAACTCAGGAATTGAAACAGTTTTGCCGGTTTCTCTCAGCAGCGTCAGAACTGTTTTCATTCTGATTTATTTATTTAGTTATTCAATTAATAAGGTTGTACATTTTACCGCCCATCTCAAGACCTGGATGGACTTGGTTTACCGTCCCTTGATGAAGTTGGCTGCACAATCCGTGAAAAATGATAATCTTATTAGTAGGCTGGCTGCTGGAGAGGTCAGCTGGCAATAAGATATGTCGTGAAGGCGGTGCATTCTATGTAAATACATAGGCTACTCATTACATAGTAGATGTCCTCTACCACATCTATGTGTGTAGCTAGGCCATAGCATATACAGTAATCATAGCCTATATGTTTCATGCATCTGTGTTTGGGGTTGAGCAAGTACAGCTTGCTTATGTATTCTCATTGGTTGATAGCAACGCGGTAAATAAAAAGTTAAGCTCCGTGGAAAGAAAAAAGAAAAAATCAGCGCGCTGCTACAGCTCCTGCGTCCTGTGTGTACACACAGCCTGTGTGTGATGGGAAGCAAAAAAATATAACAATATTGCAATTTCTTACACGTTTTTCAGTGTGAATGATCCTAACACAGTGGCTAAGCCACTGCCTGGCGAAATCTGGGGGCACGTGACCAGGGCATTGCCCCCCTATCATCGCCACTGCCCTCCAGACTGCTGTGTTCAATAATGCGCAGCATGCATTTGAAGTTACTGTTCCTCAGTTATTTCGTATAGGGTTGAGCTGGTGGTTTAGGTACATGATGGCATTGATACCATTCCTGTTATTCTACATTGCAGTTATCGGTTAACGCTGTGTTTGTGTTCCTCTGAACAAAGTGAAGGAAAAAGGCATTTTCATATGAACATCTTTTATTCTACATCCTGTACAAAACAAGCCTCAGTGCTGCTGGGCTTTCTCACTTCCTGTAGCCTCACACTGGAGCATTGCATCCACTTCTACCTCCCTGTCAATCACCATCATGACCGCCCGTTCTGCCTTTGCATTGTTCTAATGCAAACATCCATTCTCTACTGCAAATAGGCTTAGAAACCAAGCAGGGAGACTTTGCAGTCTTAGCAAACTTCGCTGTCATAGGACTAAAATCGGAAAAAACTTAAAATGGAGCCCTAGGGGAGCGAACAGGACCGGCTTTCCTATTCTCCTGCAGGATGACTTGGCGGTCTGTATAACGCAACTGTTTAAAAATCAATACCGAGGCCTGTCACGGCCTCCAGCTTTGTTGCTGCTGTAAATGTATGTGCACGCTCCACTTCAAACTCACACTGTGCCAAACCAGCAAACCAGACAGGGATTGAACGTTTCACAAATCCTATGGGGTCGTCTTTCTCAGCCCCTCCTCCAGATTTACAATCACGAATATTCGACCTTCCAAAGAGATCACCTTGCGTTCAGAAACTCCAGTTTCCCATCGTGAGCATTAGGATTTTCTTTTTTTCTTGTGCTCGCCAACCAGATCCAGTTTAGAGATCAGCTTCTGAACAGTCGATATCTGGATCGTCAAAGTCGGCTCTGAGAGCAGAGATCTCGGTTTTTTGAAAAGCAAGGCCTGTTGCTCCATTGACTGAGAGAGCAGCTCGGCCATCTTTGCTAGTTCAGGCGAATCAAATTCCCTGAATTTCTTCCCTGATGGAGACGTGGACGGGAGGAACCAACTTCCTCGAGCACTCGACATTATGGGTGAGTTATGAATGTGAAATAAAACAAAAATAACCGGGAAATATAAAATATGCTAAATAAAGGCAGTGGGGGTAGGAGCTCTAACTGTTTAGTACCATCCCGCTAAACAGGTCACGTGATCTCCCTGGTTCTGTAGTTCTGTGTGTAGTAGCAGCCATGGCAGCCATGCCAGCCTCTGAGTTGTGGTTACACAGGCATATTCTGCTGATTAGATTCCTTCTTGCTTTGACATGATGCTTTCAGTATGCATGTTTACAGGTGAAAACTATCAACCTCCCTACACCCTGTTCTAACATCACAGAAACTATATAGATTTATCACGGGCCTACTATCTTTGTTTTTTTTTGTTATGTATGCAACTTCTCTTCATTTTCTTTTCACTGTGGTTTATATAGTCTTTTTTAAAGTGTTCCTTGGTCTGAGCCCCAAGCGGGTATTACTTTAGCTTTTCAGTTTAACACCGTGTGTACAAAGTTATTTTACTGGAGGAACTGGTTAAACAGACCGGTACTTAACAACATGTAGGCGCTGGTTTCCACCGATGGGGGGGAATTTTTAGATATGCGCACCAGTTGGAGCCGGAAGGTCCGTTGTCTGAGCTACCTTGGAGAAAAATACACGAGAAAGTAGAAGACAGAGTAAGAGAGCGGTGAGTTGGTGGAATTGAATTCCTCCACCCTCTGGGAACCCCGTGTGTGGTTCGGGGTGTGTAATGTGTTTATATTATATAGAGGACCGGGAGTTTGATGCGAGACTCGAGCAGACACAGCAGACTCATTCATTATTATTAAAGCTGCTCGCAGACTCTCCGGCGCCGGCACTCTGAGCGCTCTTTGAAACAGACTGAGTTCGGATCGGATTTGTATTCATGTTGGGTTAATCAGAGATGAGTATATCGGCGGCTCGTCTGTAGTACTGCAGGAGATTTGAATCGCACAGTTTGTCCCGCTCTGTGCAGCGCTGTCCCGTTTGTAACGCGGTACATGAACTGCATAGTGTTAAACTGTCAGGTGTCCTCCTGTACTGTACGTGCATCGGCGTGGTTCATAATAATAACACAATGACCGCTGCTTTCTCACACGATCGCAATGTGCTGTGTGTCAAGCAGGGTTACCAGATTTCCTCACGGAAAAAAACTGGGGCTTTTTTTCCTTCAATTCATTGAAGCTGTAACAACTCCTAAGCTGTTAAAATAACTGTGTATAATAAACACAGTCATAATTTAAAGTTAAACATCAGGTGTATTTATTGCCGGTCATGACAAGTCATTGTGTTCTTTCTATTGTCACCAAAAAAACGCGTTAAAAGTACAGAAATACAGATTCGTAAATAATAATAATAATAATAATAATAATAATAATAATAATAATAATAATAAAAATAGATCAGCTTACGAGAATGTTAAGCATGTGGTATAAGACATGCACTTATCTAACCAACACTGACATTTCTGAGTGACCCGCGTTACTGTCTATATATATATATATATATATATATGTGTGTGTGTGTGTGTGTGTGTGTGTGTGTGTGTGTGTGTGTGTGTGTGTGTGTGTATATATATATATATATATATATATATATAGTGTGTGTGTGTGTTTGTGTATATATATATATATAATGTGTGTGTGTGTATATATATATATATATATATAATAATGTGTGTGTGTGTATATATATATATATATATATATATATATATATATATATATATATATATATATATATATATAGGCGATTTTGCTCAAGTTTGTTGGTACCCCTCCACAAAAAAAACAAAGAATGCACAATTTTCTCTGAAATAACTTGAAACTGACAAAAGTAATTGGCATCCACCATTGTTTATTCCATATTTAATAGAAATCAGACTTTGCTTTTGATTTTTATTCAACATAATATTGTAAATAAAAAACAAATGAAAATGGCATGGACAAAAATGATGGGACCGCTAACCTAATATTTTGTTGCACAACCTTTAGGCAATCCCTGCAATCAAACGTTTTCTGTAGCTCTCAATGAGACTTCTGCACCTGTTAACAGGTAGTTTGGCCTACTTTTTCCTGAGCAAACTGATCCAGCTGTCTCAGGTTTGATGGGTGCCTTCTCCAGACTGCAAGTTTCAGCTCTTTCCGTAGATGTTCGATGGGATTCAGATCAGGACTCATAGAAGGCCACTTCAGAATAGTCCAATGTTTTGTTCTTATCCATTCTTGGGTGCTTTTAGCTGTGTGTTTTGGGTCATTATCCTGTTGGAGGACCCATGACCTGCGACTGAGACAGAGCTTTCTGACACTGGGCGAATGCGTTTCGCCCAGAATGCCTTGATAGTCTTGAGATTTCATTGTGCTCTGCACAGATTCAAGGCACCCTGTGCCAGGCGCAACAAAGCAGCCCCAAAAACATAACCGAGCCTCCTCCATGTTTCACTGTAGGTATGGTGTTCTTTTCTTTGAAAGCTTCATTTTTCATCTGTGAACATAGAGCTGATGTGACTTGCCAAAAAAGCTCCAGTTTTGACTCATCTGTCCAAGGACATTCTCCCAGAAAGGATTGTGGCTTGTCGATATGCATTTTAGCAAATTCCAGTCTGGCTTTTGTATGTTTTCTTTCAAAGTGAGTCCTCCTGGGTCTTCTTCCATGGAGCCCACTTTCTCAAGCGGCGGATGGTGCGATCAGAAACCGACGTACCTTCACCTTGGGTTCAACTTGTATCTCTTTGGCAGTTATCCTTGGTTCTTTTTTCTACCATTCGCACTATCCTTCTGTTCAATCTGGGTTCGATTTTTCCTCTGCGGCCTTTTCCAGGGAGGTTGGCTACAGTTCCATGGACCTTAAACTTCTTAATAATATTTGCAACTGTTGTCACAGGAACATCATGCTGCTTGGAGATGGTCTTGTAGCCTTTACCTTTACCATGCTTGTCTATTATTTTCATTCTGATCTCCTCAGACAACTCTCTTTGCTTTGCTTTCTCTGGTCCATGTTCAGTGTGGTGCACACAATGATACCAAACAACACAGTGACTACTTTTCTCCATTTAAATAGGCTGAATGACTGATTACAAGATTGGAGACATGTGATACTAATTAAAAGAAACTAATTAGTTTGAAATATCACTATAATCCAATTATTTATGATCTTTTCTAAGGGTACCAACAAATGTGTCCAGGCCATTTAGAATATCTTTGTAGAATAAGCAATAATTCATCTCTTTTCACAGCTTCTTTGCTTTATTCTATGACATACCAAAGGCATGCAAGTATACATGATAAAATAGCTTTTAATTTCATCACTTTTCAGGAGGAATGAAGCATTATTTCAATGAGCTGTAAAGGTACCAACAAATTTGAGCACGTCTGTATATAGATATTCAGGATATGAGGTCTAAATGAACATTTAATGTGTAGTGAAGAAAGTTAACAGCAAACCACGGCGATGGTAAACTATATAGATTAAACAGAGGATCACTTAACTATGTCTTATTACCAGGGCTCTAGTTTTCCACAATAAAAAAAAATGAAATTCTCCAATAAAAAAGAGAAAAAATCCGCGTTTTTCCGCGGGGCTAAAATGAGTTTTCCTGCCACAGTATAAGACACACAAACAGTACTACTGGGTAACAGTTAACACAGGAAGTATTTCTTGTGGTTCTTATTACACTGCTGTGTCTCTTTCTGTTGTATTTTAGTTTATATCTTTAATTATTCTTGAACTGTAACCTTGTATTACAGTGTAACCCGTGTTAAATCGCTTTGGATAAATGTGTCTGCTAAATAAATAAATTAATAAAATAAAAATGGTTACACTTTCAAATTCTAAGCAAGTTACAAGCTTACCAAAGCACCATTAATCAATAAAACAATCAAACTATATAAATATATATTCTTTAGGGGTGATTGTTATTGTTTGAACAACTCTGGATACTGAAGTAAACTGAACTTGAATACCGGAAGCAGTTTTTATTAGACAGGCATGTTTATGGAAATTTAAAGCAGAGTTGCCTGTGTTAATGTTTAGATATTATACGTGTATTAATCCAGCGTTTTCCGTCTTATTGTAGTTAATCCGCGTTTTCCGTGTTATTCCGCAGCAAGCGGATTGCTAGGATCCCTGCTTATCACTAAAATATTCAAATACAAATGTCATCTGGTCAGTTTTGAAAAAGCGTAATGTGAGGAAATGGCGGTTCGAAGCTATTTTGTGTTTTTTGATGTTTTTTATACTGTTTTGCTGTCTAAAATGTACATTTCATTTGTAATACCAAAGTTCATGATGAACCACGCCGATGAATAAATGAATAGCTTAAGTAACCACACGGACAAACTTCAGCGATACACTCACGCATCGATATCTCAAAAGCAGTACAGAATTCTGTACGACCGTGGCCCGGTGAAGATACAATGCCGAGGAACACAATGCAAATCATATGGAGTACAAATAAATACTGTCACTAATCACAACGCGTTTACAATTTAAAAGTTTATTTTATAGACCAAAAGTACAATTAAATAAGTGTTAAAACATTACAATGTTATAATATAACGAGGCAATGACCTAACAGGATATGAAGTTTATTCAGGGTCTATAAAATGCTAATTTAATCTGTATGGAGAATGGAGGCTCGAGTTTTGTTTTAATGTTAATCCTTGTTTCACCCACGCTAAAAAATGAAAACATAATAGGCAGATAATTATTACTTTATCAAAATTATGACTACTAAAAAATATATATTTTATATATATATATATATATATATATATATATATATATATATATATATATATATATATATATATTTGCACAGTCAAACTATAACTTACACACATAGCTGATTAACGTCACTGTTTAATAAAACCAACCAAGCATATTTTTTAAAAAATCTTGGTTGATATCCTTATTCTGTTATTACTTCTTAGTTAATTTATTCAAAATTGTACAGCATTTAAAATACAGTGAAAAGGCAGAATGTGAGCTCGTGATTATTATTATTTGTTTATTTAGCAGACACCTTTATCCAAGGCGACTTACAGAGACTAGGGTGTGTGAACTATGCATCAGCTGCAGAGTCACTTACACTACGCCTCACCCTTAAAGACGGAGCACAAGGAGGTGAAGTGACTTGCTCAGGGTCACACAATGAGTCAGTGGCTGAGGTGGGATTTGAATTGGGGACCTCCTGGTTACAAGCCCTTTTCTTTAACCACTGGACCACATGAACAAACCAGTCATTATAACTAGGGGTCTACATAAATGCGCTATTTCAAGGAAATCATGAAATTGAGGGTCACCGCGAAATTCACCTCTTAGGCCAATGCATACAAACAAGTAATGAGAGGGAAAAAAACTCATTTAAATGAACTACTGCACAACGCAAGCGGCGCAAAACTACGATCTTCCTTCTGCAGATAGCCTTTGTGATTCCTTCGCTGTCCCGTGCACTGCACTTAAGCAAAAAAGAAACAAAAAACGTCCACAAATAACATTTTACAAAATAAATCCTCCAAAGCCGTTTAACGTTCTTGTTTACTATTCAAATGACAGTTTTAATCAGCCTATCAGTGCGTCTTTACTGCTTTTATGTGATCTGAACTGTGCAGGAGGGTGGGGCAAAGTTAGTGCTGCATTGTTTTGATTTAGGTTGCTAAAATCTAGTTTTCAGCATTGGAGGTAAAATAGTAGAAATGGACGACAAAAAAAAAAGCAAAGTATATTTCGGCTGATGATCATTTCAAAATATTTCCCAAAGAAACTGTACATACAGACTGAGGTAATTGTTTTCCATATCTTAATGTGTCTTTGGAGAAAATCTGATTGATCGCTATTTAGCTTCAGAATCACGATTAAACAAAAGGCTACTACAGAGGCTGCTGAACAGAACGAAAAAATAAACAGCTTTCCAAAACCAAACTGGAGTGTCAGCGCCAGACAAGAAGTATTCCTGTCTGCAAGTTAAATCACTACTAAAATGATCCAGCACAGCCACCTCGCTTCAACCTGCTGCTTACTTTTTTCGGTTGGAATTTTAGACCGAATAGCCACGTCTTCTTTGTTTTGACTCGGTACTAACAAAATAAATTATTGGATGGGACAAATATGACAACGAACGTGCTGCATACCTTGCCTTTATTAAAGTATGCCAGATGCCCTTCAAGTAAACAAAGTTTTGGGCTGTTTCTAATCGATTTCCACATCTGTATAACTTAGCAAAAGCTTTGCCTTAACTTCCAGCCAATTCAGTGGATGCAGAACATGCAGTCTCAATGTACGGGACAGTCAACTGCAGGGGATGCTGCATGCTTGCCTTTAACAAATGCCAGCACTCTGTTTTAGTAAGGAAGCAAGTACCACTATTTTTATGCTTTATAGTGTTCTGAAATACTGTCTACTTCGGTTTATTTAATGTTTAAACATGTCCGCAAAATCCTAATTTTTTATTCCATAACATACCCTGAAAAAATATGGAAATTTACCGCTGATTTAAGTAAACCCCTAATTATAACACGTTCGTGAATCTTTTAAATGTAGTGGTACCGTGCTGGAATTAGCTTTCATTTTCAAAACAGATCGATTGTGGTTGTAACCTTATCAATCAATCAATCAATCAATCAACCGATCTTTATTTTATATAGCACCTTTCATAGCGGACCACCATCACAAAGCTTTTACAAGATGCAGTAACAACAAAGAAAATCCATTGTCATTATAAGGTCATACAATGCAGGATTCACGATAATGAGGCACACGTTCATTCTTTTAGTCGCTGTCTTTATAGCTGTGTATGATTTGTTAGTTACGGAAATCTGTCAACAACTGAAGACAGATAAGAGGATAATTTCGCACCACTTAATGTGCACCCATGAAACAGAACCTGGTTAACCCGCATTGATGGCATATCAGATGCTTAGATGACAGATATGGTTGCATTCTTGTAGAACTTATGGATAAAACTAAATACATTTTGACAAGGAATCGCATTAGTTCCATTACTTAGTTGAGTTTAGGTGGTTTCAGTAAATACTTTCTGATTTAAAACATAGGCCTACTAGGTGATAGTTTGGGTTACTCAGTCTATTTAAAACAGTCGGTAGATGTTTATTTTTTTAAATTATTTTAGATATAATTATTAGTTGAATAAACCTCTACTGAATAAGATGATTTTGATACCTAATTTCAGGCGGGTAGCAAATCCTCACGACTGCCTTAAAAGATAGCTTCTAGCCCTGGCTCTGTATGATTCTCTATTGTTTCTGCTCAGAGCATGATCTGCCGTGCTTACAAACTATTCCAGCAATCACGGCTTCTGAAAAGACTCCTCAGGGCTGATTGTGATGAAGCGGTGGGGAAGCATACAAGTGTTGCTCATACTTCAGTGTACAATGCTTCAGGGCTTCAGTGCACTGCATACGCCAATATGCTTCCCCACCTCACTTCCTCACAATCAGCCTTGAGGAGTCTTTTCAACTGCTTCACTTGTTTTTTTAATTCTGGATCCACAGCTGTTTAAAATGCAGCTGCGTAGATAAACTGCTGCATCCTGGTACCTTTGCTGTGGCTCACTTGGTCTGATTGAGGACGCCAGCAGCAGCAGTTTTAGTTATTATCATCTAGAACGCTGCCTTTGAAATATCTACATGTTCCCAACTGAAGTATAAAACACAAGCAAACAAAAAAGGGGTCCAGTGATAATATTGTGGGGTCAGTAAGCTTTCAGAAAATGAATCGGACCACCTTGGTTAGCAGTGCTTTAGTATAGGATAGAGGGGAGAAGCACAGAGGGGGGACGGGTTAACTTGCCATTCTCATTACTGTTTCTTTTAAGCACTTTCTTGTCTTTAAATATAACAATAGTTTTACAATATTGTGTTAGTTTTTACATAGTTAGAAGTTTTTATATATTTAAGAGCGTGTGTCTGTAGTTGGCCCTGTATGAGGTCATCAGCACCAGTATACAAAAACTCCACTTGGAAAACAAAAAAGAGAAAAGAAACCTTTTATTTTCCTTGTTTGCACTTTTGTGTTGCTTCCCTGAGCTGCAGCAGAGCGGACAGTCATACCCTCTGCTGCTGCAGGTAGTGGCAGGAGGAGTCTGGTTAGGGTTAGGCCTGTTTAGTGACATCAGAGTGACACAAAGTGGGCCAGAAAGCTTCAAGGAGGAGGAAGCTTGTGTGCCTGCCTGCCTGCAGCTGAAACGACCTGCCTCTAGGGAATGCAAACAAACTGGACAGCCAACAAGGCCTGGTTTCTGATGAAGCAGGCTGCACCTCGTGCTATTCTGTTGAATGTAGTAAACAGGCACACCGTAGTTATATTTGAATATGATGCTGCAGTTTTAACTAAACAGGAAACATGTAATAGAGTGAGTCATAGCTCACTGTTTATAGTCTGTATTTCTGTGTGGATTTCTTGGGATTATAAGATTAATAAAGGTTTACTGTTTGAATCATCAGTCTTTTTGTTTCTTGATTTATGTATATATAACAAATATCACTATATCACTAAGAACTTCACAACATTTTAATCATCCTGAAATATAATCCACTGTTACAGAGGATCTGGTCTAAACACAAGATGTTTGGAGTTATGCTGCCACCTACTGTTCCTACTGAGGTACTGCAGGATTTATAAAAAGATTCTAGGCAAGATACCAACTATACTACATTACAGACAGCAACTTTGTTCTTCATATTTCAATTGGTTTATTCAGTATATATGAATTGATATATTTTAAAGATCATGTACAAAATAAAAAGGCTATACTGTTTAAAGTGATAAAAACATAACAATAGTACAACACTACACTTTGTAATATTATTTTTTTTTATTTAAATAATACATACCAAGACCGAGACCAAACATACTGAGACCAAGACCGAGACCAAAAACATACTGAGACCAAGACCCGAGACCAAGCGTGCCCGAGACCAAACATACTGAGACCATGACGACCAAACATACCCAGACCGACGAGATCAAGACTGAGACCAAGACCAAACATACCCAGACCCGAGCCAAATGTACCGAGACCAAGACCAAACGTACCAAGACCAAGACCAAAACCAAAACAGAGACCAAACATACGAGACCAAACGTATTTCAAGACCGAGACCAAACATACCGAGACCAAACATACCGATGCCGACCAAGACCAAACATACCAAGACCAAACGTATTGAGACCAAAGACCAAACGTACCAAGACCAAGACCAAAACCAAAACAGAGACCAAACATACCGAGACCAAAACGCGTACCAAGACCGGGACCAAAACCAAAACAGAGACCCTAACATACCGATATCAAGACTGAGAACGAGGAAAACGCGTTTCAAGACCAACCAAACTAAATTAATTTTTGCTAGAAGAATAAGAACAACAACAACAATGATAATAACTATTTATTGTTTGAAAGCTAATTTTCTTTTGATAAACCAAATAAACACAAAAAATGCAACAACTGAAAAATGTGTTCTATTGACTTTTCCAGTTACAATCAATTCACTTACTTACACTACATACCCTGAAAAGGTGTATAAAAACATTTACATTAAATAGTTACATATAATTGGAAACATCTTAAAGAGGGTCCTGGTCAAAATGGAAGACTTGACAGGTATGTACAGACAGTCATATTTCTCTGCATTTGTGTTACTCACACCATTTTGTTAAGGTAACTAATATATTACAGGAAATGTATTTGGTGGCAGGAGGACAGTTTGCTTCATGGGGGAGGCTGAGAGACGCTGTAGCAGCACGAAGTCTGATGTGTTAAATTTAGTAATTTGAATGCTGCTCTACAGTATAATGGCTACATTATGTTGTATAATAGCTGTCAATGTATACATGTGAGTGAAATTATTATTAATATTATTATTATTATTATTATTATTTAGTCGTTGCCAATTATTTTTATTATTTTCCCCAATTTGGAATGGACAATTATTTTTTAAGCTCAGCTCACCGCTACCACCCCTGCGCTGACTCGGGAGGCGTAAGACGAACACTACGCTGTCCTCAGAAGCATGCCGTCAACCCGACGACCGCTTTTACCTGGCGGACTCACCATGCAGCCACCCAAAGCTACAGCGTCCGGAGGACAACGCAGCTCTCGGGCAGCTTAGGCAAGCCGCAGGCGCCCGGCCAGACAAAAGGGGTCGCTGGTGCGCGTGAGCCGAGGACACCCTGGGCGACCTAAAACCTCCCTCCCCAGGCGGGCGCGGCCAGTGGCGCCCGCCCGGGCTCCCCGTCCCACGGTCGGCAAAGGAATAGCCTGGACTCGAACTCGCGGCGTCCAGACTATAGGGCATCCTGCACTCCGCGCTGAGCTGCTCTTTACTGGATGCGCCACTCGGGAGCCCTGGTGAGTGAGTTTTGAAGGATAAAAAAGGATATATGATTAAAGAGGAAATAAAATAATCTTGAATGTTTATGAATGAGACCAATCTGTGTGCTGCCTGCTATCAAGACCAAGACCAGGCGTGCCAATACCGAGACCAAGACCTGACGTGCTGAGCCGGGGACCAGACCCAGACCAGACGTGCCAGACCCAGAACCAGAACAAGACCAGACGTGCCAAGACCAAGACCCGGCGTGCGGTACAGAGACCAAGACCTTGACCTTAAAATGTGGCCTCGAGATCGGCCTCGAGACTCCATCTCTGCTTCAACAAATCTTAGAACTGCCAACCGGCACAGAATATAGCGAAAAATAATTCATACTGCTCAATCCTTTACTTGAACACATTACAATTCATAGCAATATAGAGTTAATATAAATGTAGTATAACTATGGAGATAGTGATATCTGGTAGCCCTTTTGACACACAGCACATTGCGATCGTATAGAAAGCAGCGGTCATTGTGTTGTTGTTGTTATTAACCACGCCGATGCACGTACAGTACAGGACACCTGACAGTTTTGCACTATGCAGTTCATGCACCGCGTTACAAACGGGACGGCGCTGCACAGAGCGGGACAAACTGTGCGATTCAAATCTCCTGCAGTACTACAGACGAGCCGCCGATATACTCATCTCTGATTAACCCAACATGAATACAAATCGATCCGAACTCAGTCTGTTTCAAAGAGCGCAGAGTGATGGCGCGGAGAGTCTGCGAGCAGCTTTAATAATGAATGCGCCTGCTGTGTCTGCTCGAGTCTTGCATCAAACTCGCCGTCCTCTATATAATATAAACACATTACACACCCCTGTACCACTCACAGGATTAAGTAGCGGGTGCAGTGAATTCAATTCAATAACTCACCTCTCTTTCTCTCTCTACCTTATATTCTTTCTGTTTTCTCGTGTCTTTTCTCCAAGCAACCCAAACAATGTAACTTCCGATTTAAAGATCCCCATAGGGAAACCAGTGCCTACATGTTGTTAAGTACCGGTTTGCTAATACCTCACTTGGGGCTCACACCCAGGGACTACTTCCAGTAAGAGACGTATGAACCATAGTGAACAAAATAAATAAAAAATTGCATTCATAACAAAAAAACAAACATATTCGTCCCATATAAATCTACACACTTTTGTGATGCTGGAACAGGGTATATATATAAGGGGTGTGAGAATTTCACCCAAACTTGCACACTGAAAGTAACATGTCAAAGCAAGAAGAAATCTAATCAGCAGAATATGCCTGTGTAATCACAACTCAGGGCAGGCAGACCTATGGCATCACACATGGGACTACAGACACAGGCAAGGGATTCTGGGAATTGTAGTTTGTTTGCAGCATTGTGATGGACTAATTGTATAATGAGATGGCACCGTCATTATAGGTGAAGTGTCTGTTATGCTCATTCGCACAGATTGATTAATTGAGAGAGAAACCAGAATAAGATCTGTAAATAATTGGCTAGAGGCAGAAAGAAAGGCAGAAGAAAACAAAACACCAAGGCAGGACTCGGACTAGAGAGATAGATCGTGCCATCAATTTTCAATCGTCCTTCTTTTATATTGTCTTCTTAACCAAAGACACTGGCATCATAAAGAACATTATATGTTTTGACTTTAATAATTACATTTTATTGATGTCGATTTTTTTTTTCTTTCTGTTTTAATGTCTGCGTGAGCAAGACAGACAGCCTGACAGCAGCTACCTTTGACCTTATTTCTGATTGGTCCATTGCGAAGAACAGCTAGCAAAATACAAATAAACCAAATGTATTTCTGTATTTGCTCGCTTCATTCAGGCCGCTTGTGTTGTGCATTACTCCATTTAAATCAATAGTTTTCATTATTTTTTTGCTCGCGTCCGGTGTGCATAGTGCTTTTAACCTGCAAGCCCATAGCGTTTCACGCAGTAGGCAGAACAGAAGGCGCACCCTACAGAAAACAGTGCTCTAGCTGTTTGCCCTGAACGACCCAACGAGCGTGCAACGCCCCTTTTATAACAGCTGCGCCCCTTTATGCTAATCGAGTGCAGGGCGAACAGCTATCCCATTGGTCCCCAGCCGCACACCAGGACCAATGGGCAATACAACAACAGCCAATGACGGGGACCAGGGCGCACCCTGCGTGCAGGACAGCTCGCACAGCCACAGAGACAGAGCGAACCCGCAGCTACAGGGAATACAGACGAGGGAGGAACACAATACAGCGGTAATAACAGCACCCAGACAGGGGGGAGACAGAGCGAATACACAACACGAAACACAAACACACGGACCGCTACAGTATGCTGCAGAGCGCTTACCTCCGACTTTTAAGAATGTGTTTGTTAACATTTATTTATTTAGGTTTTTTTTTTTTTTTTTTTTTTTTTTTTTACAGAACTGCTCCTTTAGTCACAGTCACGCCCCCCGTGTCTATGTATGAATTACTGACTCATATTTGTGATTTGATTACACCAGCAGGTGAACTGATAATGTATGGATGTTATTTTGTGAAAACAATACAATATAAATAAATAAATAAATAACACTACAACATTTTATAAATAAATACATGATACACCAAACTGCAGCACATATCTGTTTATTCTTAATATCATAACAAATATACTTATTATAAATACGTCTATTTTATTTGTTGGAAACGGCCTGGAACTGAAGTAAAGTGCTTTTTTAATTCAGTGTTATTTGAGTATTTAAAATATGGTTATCTTCAAAATTAAAATATCAGCAACGGTGTGTTAATTAAAACGGCGCCTGACGCCGAACTTTCGCATTTTAAATCCTAACGGTCTCTGCTCAGCGGAGTGGAATGTTCTGGAGCGGTTGCCCAGCAGCGTCTCCGCCTCCTTCTCTGCCCGCCCCCTCTCTCCCTCTCGTTGCTCCAGCTAGGAGTTCACATTCAGCTTCCTTAGATTATATAGCGCCATTCTTTACTAACTTTACAAATGAGCTTATTGGAGGCTTCGTGTTTTAAGATGGTTCAGGTGCAGTCCGGGCAGACTGACTGCAGCATCATTACAGTATACCGCACTGCGCCGGCTTTGTGTGGAGGCTGATACACAAAATAATGAACGACTGGTAAAGAAAATCACATGGATTGCTTTTTAATGCTAAATGTGTATCTGGTATTCTAAGTATTAGCTACAGTTAATAACTCAGCTATATTCATATTCAGAATGTGATACAGTATTAAGACAGGGTCCAGTATTAGAAATAAATAAACACGCTTTAAGAGAAAACAGCAGTGATGTTTATTGACCATTCCCATCCATTCTCTATATGTTTCTACATTGTGGTTGCAATCCAGAGGGACAAGGACTCAGTGATATTAAATAAAAAAAACTAGAATTAACCACAATTAACCAATATAGAAAGGAAGGGGGGAGAAATGTATTGCCTGCGTGCAGTACCCTCCACTTTCCTCTATTAAATGTCATTTGCCATGTGTCTGCCCAGTTCTGAATGCTGTCAAGATCATTTTGAATGACCTTTGCTGCTGCAACAGTGTTTGCCACTCCTCCTGTTTGGAACTGCAAACACAAGTCAAAAAGGAAGTTAGAAAGGCTAAGAGAGAGACAGAAATGAACATTGCTAAGGGGGCTAAAACCAATTCCAAAACGTTTTTCCAATATTATAACAGTAAGAATCAAAGGAGGTTAAATGTCTAAGAGACACAAACGCAAAAAATCATTAGGCTAAGGAAAAAATAGCGAGTATATTAAATGATTACTTTAGCAGAACAGAGGCAGAACATAAGAAAGTTTACAAATGAGAGGTTTCCCCCATTCAACCATCTTGCTTGTTTGGTTGTTAGTAGCTTATTGATTCCTGAATCTCATCAAGCAGCTTCTTGAAGGATCCTAGGTGTCAGCTTCAACAACATTACTGGGGAGTTGGTTCCAGACCTTCACAATTCTCTGTGTAAAAAAAAGTGTCTTTTATTTTCTGTTCTGAATGCCCCTTATCTAATCTCCATTTGTGACCCCTGGTCCTTGTTTCTTTTTCAGGTTGAAAAAAGTCCCCAAAGTCAACATTGTCTATACCTTTTAGGATTTTGAATACTTGAATCAGATCACCAGCGTAGTCGCCTTTGTTCAAGACTGAACAGATTAAATTCTTTGAGCCTGTCTGCATACGACATGCCTTTTAAACCCGGGATAATTCTGGTTTGCTCTTCTTTTGCACATTACTTCCCTTGATTTAAATTCAACACTTCTCACAATATATCCGAGCATCTCGTTGGCCTTTTTATAGCTTCCCACATTTCCTCGTGTTGAAGCTGTGATTAAAGGTATTGAAAGGTCTCTCTCTGGGGTTCCCCTGTATCAGTGGTGTGGGGTTTCCTCGGGTTGAAGCTGTGATTAAAGGTATTGAAAGGGGTAATTAAACTGGAGTCCCACTCGTTGAGGGTCTTGACGTTGATGAAGGACACTTCCCCATTGGCTCGGTCATCACACCATCGGGATTCTGGCTGAACTGTGATCAGATCGATATCCTCCCCAACTTCCAACACCGGTACCTGAAACACAGAGACATACACACAGGGGTCAACAAGGCTGAACACACACACACACACAGGGATCAACAAGGCTGAACACACACACACACACACAGGGTCAACAAAAGGCTGAACACACACACACACAGGGGATCAACAAGGCTGAAATCACACACACACACACACACAGGGGATCAACAAGGCTGAACACACACACACACACACACACACACACACACACACACAGGGATCAGCAAGGCTGAACACACACACACACACACACACAAAGGGGTCAACAAGACTGAACACACACACACACACACAGGGGTCAACAAGGCTGAACACACAGACACACACACAAGAGGATCAAAAGGAAGGCTGAACACACACACACACACACAGGGGGTCAACAAGGCTGAACACACACACACACACACACACACAGGGGATCAACAAGGCTGAACACACACACACACAGGGATTTTTAGGTCAAACAAGGCTGAACACACACACACACACACAGGGGTCAACAAGGCTGAACACACACACACACACACACCACAGGGATCAACAAGGCTGAACACACACACACACACACACACGGGTCAACAAGGCTGAAACACACACACACACACACACACACACACACAGGGATCAACAAGGCTGAACACACACACACACACACACACAGGGATCAAAGTAAGGCTGAACACACACACACACACACACACAATGCAGGGGTCAACAAGGCTGAACACACTACACACACACAGGGATCAACAAGGCTGAACACACACACACACACACAGGGGATCAACAAGGCTGAACACACACACACACACAGGGTTTAAGGGCTGAACACACACACACACACACACAGGGATCAACAAGGCTGAACACACACACACACACAGGGATCAACAAGGCTGAACACACACACACACACAGGGGTCAACAAGGCTGAACACACACACAACACAGGTTAATGGGGTCAACAAGGCTGAACACACACACGCAAGAACAGGGGTCAACAAGGCTGAACACACACACACACACACACACAGGGGGTCCAACAAGGCTGAACACACACACACACACACACACACACACACAGGGATCAACAAGGCTGAACACACACACACACACACATTGTGGGTCAACAAGGCTGAACACACACAACACACACACACACACACAGGGGATCAACAAGGCTGAACACACACATACACACACACAGATTAATGGGATCAACAAGGCTGAACAAACACACAAACACACAGGGGTCAACAAGGCTGAACACACACACACACACACACACACACACAGGGATCAACAAGGCTGAACACACACATACACACACACACACATTTTGGATCAATCAAGGCTGAACACACATACACACAGGGGTCAACAAGGCTGAACAAACACACACACACACACAGGGGTCAAGGCTGAAACACACATACACACACACACACACACACACTTTTTGTTGTTATGATCAACAAGGCTGAACACACACACACACACAGGGTCAACAAGGCTGAACACACACACACACACACACACACAAGGCTGAACAAACAAACACACACACACACACACAGGGGTCAGCAAGGCTGAACACACACATACACACATACACACACATACACACACACACACAGGGGTCAACAAGGCTGAACAAACACACACACACACACAGGGGTCAACAAGGCTGAACACACACACACACACACAGGGACAACAAGGCTGAACAAAACGCACACACACACACACAGGGGTCAACAAGGCAGAACACACACACACACACACACAGAGGGGTCAACAAGGCAGAACACACACACACACACACACACACACACACAGCAAGGCTGAGCACACACACACACACACACACACACACACACACACAGGTACTGACAAACACACACACACTTATGTGTAGCTAATTGGTAGATATGCATATTTCAACATTACAAGAGCCAATCAAATCAAATGAAAGAGAAGCTCAAAGCTACAAGCTCATTTTAATTTATAACTAAACTCAGATTTAAGATTTATTTAAATATTTAACTAAATGTTAAATCTAGCTAAGAGATTTAAGATTTATTTAAATATTTAGGTAAATGTTAAATCTTGTAACTAGATTTCTAAATGATATCTGAATGCACACATTTATAAAAAGCTGTATTTATTTTCTCCTCATTTCTGGCAGCCCATACTAACGGCGCTCGAACTTTGGCATTTTTTAAATCCTAACGGTCTCTGCTCAGCGGAGTGGAATGTTCAGGAGCCGGTTGCCTAGCAGCGTCTCCGCCTCCTTCTCTGCCCGCCCCTCTCTCCTCTCTCGTTGCTCCAGCTAGAGTTCACATTCAGCTTCCTTAGATTATATAGCCATTCTTTACTAACTTTACAAATGAGCTTATTGGAGGCTTCGTGTTTTTAAGATGGTTCAGGTGCAGTCCGGGCAGACTGACTGCAGCATCATTACAGTATACCGCACTGCGCGCGGCTTTGTGTGGAGGCTGATACACAAAATAATGAACGACTGGTAAAGAAATCACATGGATTGCTTTTAATGGCTAAATGTGTATCTGGTATTCTGAGTATTACCTACAATTAATAACTCAGCTATATTCATATTCAGAATGTGATACAGTATTAAGTTCCTGGTTAACCTGCATCTTTGAAATTGACGAGGAAATCAGTTTATGGGAAAGTAATCAAGCACTTTGTTTTTTTAGGAAGTCTCTCGAAGTGGTGTTTTGGGATTGCAATTAACCAGTCGGTCTGGAGTAGAGATTATCCGAATCTGTGGAGGAGTGAATTCCTGGGAATTCGCACTCCTCCAGGGAGCCGCCATCTTCCTCAGTGACATCGTCATGGGAATTATCACAAACGGACCGCTAAAGTGACCTGGAATACATGAACTCAGCTGCTCGGTTCTAGTTTTGTGAAATCGACAGACGTTGTGTCTCCTTTTAAGAAGTAGGAGTTCATAAAGGCTGGAGTTGAGGGTTTGAAAACGTGACCCAATGAGAAGTCTTGTTTTTGTTTGACAGCGTATAAAGATTTTACTGACAAAAAGGCCTGATATGTTACATTGGAAGTGCTTCGCCTGTAAAGAGTTTGATAGCATGTTTACTTGATTTCCATTTTTATCATTCAAATACTAAACAGGTAAGATGCTCCCTCTGCAGATTACAGATTCTCTTCAGATTTCCGCGGTTCTGTGCAGTTTGGGACAGCCTCTAGGCTTGAGGTTTGCAGACATGTGATAAACAGTCTCTGGGTTCGGGCAGCGATGCACATTTTAATTTGAGCTGCTGTGCTGTTATAGATTCATCTGATAGAGACACAGGGATATCTTCAGACGGCACGGTTCAGGTGTTTTGAGACTTGTGGAAAGGATGGAAGTTTTACAAATATTACTAATTTTTTTTATCAATAACTAGAGTAAATTATCAAAATCTATTGTTCTGTATATGACTGGTTGTATGTTAACCTTACAGAGGATTCTATGAAGAGAAATGTAATAAATGAATTTTCAAATTTGACAGGCCCTAGATGTGTCTCTTTGTTTTGTGTTTTGTTGTTCTTCAGAGCCGGCTCGCTGACAGGTTTAAAACACAACGCTGGCGCTTTCCCTGGCATTCTGCTGCCTGGACTTATTCCTGCGATATCTTTATCAACACAATCGCCATGGTTTATGTTTTTATTAACATGTCCCTCGTCATGAATAGTTCTGAGGAGTTGTTTTAGTTTTCCATCAGTTATGAACGAGCGCGGAGGGGACTTGAGACAAAAATATATCTCCCAGAGACACACAGGTACTGCAGGGCACGCGCACACACACACACACACACAACACACACAGGTACTGACCCCCACACACACACACACACAGGTAGGTAGTGACACACACACACACACAGGTACTGACACACACACAGGTTCTGACACACAGACACAGGTACTGAAACACACACACACACACACACAGGCACTGACCCACACCCACACACACACAGGTAGTGACCCACACAGGTACTGACAGACACACACAGAGGTACTGACAAACACACACACACAGATACTGACAACACACACACACACATGTAAACACGGACAAACAGACACACACTGACTGGGACACACACACACTGGACACACACACACACACACACAGATAGTGACACACACACACACACACAGGTACTGACACACACACACACACTGATAGTGACACACACACAATGATAGTGACACACAGGTACTGACACACACACACACACTGAGACACACACACACACACAGGTGACACACACACACACACACACACACAGATAGTGATAGTGACACACACACAGGTACTGTCACACATGCACACACACAGATACACACAAAGGTACCGACACAGACACACACAACAGGTGCTGACACAGACACACACACACAGGTACTGACACTCACAGGTACTGACACACACACACAGGTAGATACACACACACTCACACACACACAGGTAAATATTTACACACAAATGACACACACAGGTACTGACGCACACACACACACAGATAGTGACACACACACACACAGATTAAATCTAGCTAAGAGATGCACAAATATTTAGCACACACAAGAGATTTAAGACATTTAAATATTTACACATACAACATACACAGACACACTATTTATACACTTAAATATTTAGCTATGCACTTTAGCTAGCCAGTTAAATTTATTTATTTAAATTTTAGTTAAATAAATCTAGTTAAGAGATTTCAAGATTTATTTAAATATTTAACTGTTAAATCTTTGTAACTAGATTTCTAAATGATATCTGAATGCACACATTTATAAAAAGCTGTATTTATTTTCTCCTCATTTCTGGCAGCCCATACTAACGGGCAGCCGAACTTTACATTTTAAATCCTAACGGTCTCTGCTCAGCAGTGGAATGTTCAGGAGCGGTTGCCTAGCAGCGTCTCCGCCTCCTTCTCTGCCCCCCCCTCTCCCCCTCTCGTTGCTCCAGCTAGAGTTCACATTCAGCTTCCTTAGATTATATAGCGCCATTCTTTACTAACTTTTACAAATGAGCTTATTGAGGCTTCGTGTTTTTAAGGTGGTTCAGGTGCAGTCCGGGCACACTGACTGCAGCATCATTACAGTATACCGCACTGCGCTTGGCTTTGTGTGGAGGCTGATACACAAAATAATGAACGACTGGTAAAGAAATCACATGGATTGCTTTTTAAGGCTAAATGTGTATCTGGTATTCTAAGTATTATCTACAATTAATAACTCAGCTATATTCATATTCAGAATGTGATACAGTATTAAGACAGGGTCCAGTATTAGAAATAAATAAACACGCTTTAAGAGAAACAGCAGTGATGTTTATTGCCCATTCCCATCCATTCTTAGATGTTTCTACATTGTGGTTGCAATCCACAGGGACAAGAGACTCAGTGATGTTATATAAAATAACTGGAGCCCACAATTAACCAATATAGAAAGGAAGGGGAGAAATGTATTGCCTGCGTGCAGTACCTTCCACTTTCCTCTATTAAATGTCATTTGCCATGTGTCTGCCCAGTTCTGAATGCTGTCAAGATCATTTTGAATGACCTTTGCTGCTGCAACAGTGTTTGCCACTCCTCCTGTTTGGAAATGCAAACACAAGTCAAAAGGAAGTTAGAAAAACAGGCCAAAGAGAGGTTAAAATGTCTAGACACAAATGAAATGAACATTGATTAAGGGGCTAAAAGGACAATTCCAAAATGTTTTTCCAATATTATAACAGTAAGAGATTGGAGGTTTGACAAAGTCCCCATAAAAGATTAATTCTCAAACTACAACACACACAGGATCAAGGAAATGCATGCACATGGATTAGGGTTTATTTGATTAACATGTACAAAAACAGAAAGGATTAAAAACTGATTAGAGGAGAAACCTCAAATGGAGAAAACACACAAACCAGAGGTGTACCACAAAATGGATCAGTATTAGGTCCTCTGCTCCCTTCCCTAATCTACATTAATGATTTAGATTCTGGTATAGTAAGCAAACCTGTTAAATTTGCAGATGACACAAAAAATAGGAGGAGGGCAAACACTGCTGCAAATGCAAAGGTCATTCAAAATGATCTAGACAGCATTCAGAACTGGGCAGACACATGGCAAATGACATTTAATAAAGAAAAGTGTAAAGTATTGCATGCAGGCAATAAAATGTGCATTATAAATATCATATGGGAGATACTGAAATTGAAGAAGGAATCTATGAAAAAGACCAAGGAGTTTATGTTGACTCAGAAATGTCTTCATCTAGAAAATGTGGGGAAGCTACATAAAAGGCTAACAAGATGCTCGGATATATTGTGAGAATTGTTGAATTTAAATCAAGGGAAGTAATGTTAAAACTCTACAATGCATTATTAAGACCTCACCTAGAATATTGTGTTCAGTTCTGCTCACCTCGTTACAAAAAAGGATATTGCTGCTCTAGAAAAGTGCAAAGAAGAGCAACCAGAATTATCCCGGTTTAAAAGGCATGTCGTATGCAGACAGGCTCAAAAGAATTGAATCTGTTCAGTCTTGAACAAAGAAGACTACCTGGTGATCTGATTCAAGCATTCAAAATCCTAAAAGGTATTGACAATGTCGACCCAGGGACTTTTTTCAACCTGAAAAAGAAACAAGGACCAGGGTCACAAATGGAGATTAGATAAAGGGCATTCAGAACAGAAAATAGGAGGCACTTTTTACACAGAATTGTGAGGGTCTGGAAACAACTCCCCAGTAATGTTGTTGAAGCTGACACCTGGGATCCTTCAAGAAGCTGCTTGATGAGATTCTGGGATCAATAAGCTACTAACAACCAAAACGAACAAGATGGGCTGAATGGCCTCCTCTTGTTTGTAAACTTTCTTATGTTCTTATTCCTTATACAATGCTGCCACCGTGTGGACATTTACTAGAACTGTTTGTTCTAAAATATCTATTTATGTCAAGTCTCAAGTCACAACGGTCAAGGGTCAAGTCTGGAAACAGCCAAGCCTTATTGACCTGATGAGGAAGATAAGGATGATGATGATGATGATGATGAGGAGGAGGAGTGTGAGGGAGGAGACCCTCACATTGTCTCAGTATGTATCTGGACATTTACTGCAAATGTTTTTAAACTGTTTTTGTATGGTGTTGCTGATCCTTGTGTCTAGTAAGGAAAATAATAAAAACAAAATTCACTTCCCTGTTGTACGGGGACTGGAGGCCTGTGGTTGGGAGTGTCCTGAAAACCAAAAGAAAGGTTAATGAAGAGTACGGTTTAGAGAGCTGGTTTGGAAAGGAGCACACTTCCAGAACAATGTATTGCAGTAGTATTGTTGAGATAAACTGATATGCAATGGTTCAGGTAACCTGAGTTGGGTGTGGTGGTGAGGTCCTCCATCTTGACAGGAAGTGGGGAAGCAGCCATGTTGGTGAGGGAAGCTTTTATTGACTTCCCCTGAGTACTGACTTCCTGTAGTCAGGGCAGTACCTGTAGAAGATATTGAAAGGGGGGACAGCTGATTTCAAGTACGTTTCCCTCTGCTTGTTTTAAAGCATAGTTTTAATGCACTTGTTAGATTAATGTTTATATATATATATTCATTGATTTGTTTCTTTTTGAATACTTTATTTATTCTTGATAACTGTTTGCTGGTTTGTTTCTATATACCCACCTGCAGAATGGTTTATTCTGGGGGGGGGAGGTCTGAAGGGTATAAAGGCTGTTAGTTTTGTTCAGTCAGGATCGTCTTTTTTTTGTGCAGATCAGAGGGCAGTTTTGCAGCTCTGTGGTTGGACTCAGTTATTGGAGTCAGTACCTGTGATTAGGTGACTATAAATAGTTCTTTTGGTTTCCACTTTTTCTTTCCTCAAATTGTTTGATATTTTGTTCAATTAGCTTTTTTGTTTATTATTGTTCTTAAATAAAAATAATTGGTTTGGCACCAAACTTCTCTGTGATCCTTGTGCGCGTGTGTGTGTGTGTGTGTCACACACACACACACACACACACACACACACAAACACACACACCGGACAAAAACACTGAGACACACACACACTGAGACACACACTGAGACACACACACACACACACACACACACACTGAGACACACACACTGAGACACACACACTCACGCACTGAGACACAAACACACACACACACACACTGAGACACACACACACTGAGACACACACACTGAGACACACACACACACACTGGAGACACAAACACACACACACACACTGAGACACACACACACTGGTACACACACACACACAGACACACAAACACTTACACACTGAGATACAAACACACTGACACACACACACTGAGACAAACACACTGAGAAACTCACACACACACACTGAGACACACACACAGGTACAATTATGTTATGCTAATTGTTAAATATTCAGATTTAGCGGCCAGTTAAATATTTAACTAAATGTTAAATCTAGCTAAGAGATTTAAGATTTATTTAAATATTTAGCTAAATGTTAAATCTAGTTAAGAGATTTAAGATGTATTTAAATATTTAGCTAACTGTTAAATGTTGTAACTAGATTTCTAAATGATATCTGAATGCACACATTTATAAAAAGCTGTATTTATTTTCTCCTCATTTCTGGCAGCCCATACTAACAATTTCGGAACTTTGGCATTTTTAATCCTAACGGTCTCTGCTCAGCGAGTGGAATGTTCAGGAGCCGGTTGCCTAGCAGCGTCTCCGCCTCCTTCTCTGCCCCGCCCCTCTCTCCCCTCTCTCGTTGCTCCAGCTAGAGTTCACATTCAGCTTCCTTAGATTATATAGCGCCATTCTTTACTAACTTTTACAAATGAGCTTATTGAGGCTTCGTGTTTTTAAGATGGTTCAGGTGCAGTCCGGCAGACTGACTGGAGCATCATTACAGTATACCACATTTGCCATGCGGCTCGGCTTTGTGTGGAGGCTGATACACAAAATAATGAACGACTGGTAAAAAATCACATGGATTGCTTTTTAATGCTAAATGTGTATCTGGTATTCTAAATATTACCTACAATTAATAACTCAGCTATATTCATATTCAGAATGTGATACAGTATTAAGTTCCTGGTTAACCTGTGATCTTTGAAATTGACGAGAAATCAGTTTATGGAAAGTAATCAAGCACTTTGTTTTTAAGGAAGTCTCACGAAAGTGGTGTTTTGGGATTGCAATTAACCAGTCGGTCTGGAGTAGAGACGGTCCGAATCTGTGGAGGAGTGAATTCCTGGGAATTCGCACTCCAGGGAGCCGCCATCTTCCTCAGCGACATCGTCATCGGAATTATCACAAACGGACCGCTAAAGTGACCTGGAATACATGAACTCAGCTGCTCGGTTCTAGTTTTGTGAAATCGACAGACGTTGTGTCTCCTTTTAAGTAGGAGTTCATAAAGGCTGGAGTTGAGGGTTTGAAAACGTGACCCAATGAGAAGTCTTGTTTTTGTTTGACAGCGTATAAAGATTTTACTGACAAAAAAAGCCTGATATGTTACATTGGAAGTGCTTCGCCTGTAAAGAGTTTGATAGCATGTTTACTTGATTTCCATTTTTTATCATTCAAATACTAAACAGGTAAGATGCTCCCTCTGCAGATTACAGATTCTCTTCAGATTTCCACGGTTCTGTGCAGTTTGGGACGGCCTCTAGGCTTGAGGTTTGCAGACATGTGATAGACAGTCTCTGGGATTCAACAGCGTGCACATTTTAATTTGAGCTGCTGTGCTGTTATAGATTCATCTGATAGAGACACAGGATATCTTCAGACGGCACGGTTCAGGTGTTTTGAGACTTGTGGAAAGGATGGAAGTTTTACAAATATTACTAATTTTTTTTTTTTTTTTTAATCAATAACTAGAGTAAAATTATCAATCTATTCTTGTATATGACTGGGTTGTATGTTAACCTTACAGAGGATTCTCTGAAGAGAAATGTAATAAATGTATTTTCAAATTTGACAGGCCCTCGATGTTTTCGCGCTCTTGTTTTGTGTTTTGTTGTTCTTCAGAGCCGGGCTCGCTGACAGGTTTAAAACACAACGCTGTCGCTTTCCCTGGCGTTCTGCTGCCTGGACTTATTCCCTGCGATACCTTTATGAACACAATCGCCATGGTTTATGTTTTTTATTAACATGTCCCTCGTCATGAATAGTTCTGAGGAGTTGTTTTAGTTTTTACATCAGTTATGAACGGAGCGCCGGAGGACTTTGAGACAAAAAAATATATCCCCAGAGACACACAGGTACTGACGCACAAAAACGGACGCACACACACACACACACAGGTACAAACACACACACAGGTTCTGACCCATGACACAGGCATGTCTGAAACACACACACACACACACAGACCTCACACACACACAGGTACCGACAAACACACACACACACACAGGTAGATACTGATTCACACACAAAACAAATACTGACACACACACAGGAACTACAAACACACATGTACTGACAAACAGACACACACAGAGACACACACACACAGATAGTGACACACACACACACACACACAGGACACACACACAGACACACACACATACAGACACCACTGGGTACTGACACACATGACACACAGGTACGGGACAAGCAAACACAGGTACTGACACACACACTGACAGGTACACTTATGCTATGCACTTTAGCTGATAGTTAAATATTTAATTAAATGTTAAAAGAGTTAAACACTGATTTAAGATTTATTTAAATATTTAGCTAACTGTTAAATCATGTAACTAGATTTCAAATGATATCTGAATGCAATACATTTATAAAAAGCTGTATTTATTTTCACACACAGCCCATACTAACGGTCAAGTCTGAACTTTGGCATTTTAAATCCTAACGGTTCCCTGCTCAGCACAGGAGGAATGTTCAGGGAGCCGGTTGCCTAGCAGCGCCTCCCCCTCCTTCTCTGCCCCGCCCCCTCTCCCCTCTCTGTTGTTGCTCCAGCTAGGGAGTTCACATTCAGCTTCCTTAGATTATATAGCGCCATTCTTTTTTACTAACTTTTACAAATGAGCTTATTGGAGGCTTAAGTGTTTTTTAACACAGGTACTGACACACACACACACAGGTACTGACAAACACACACAGGTACTGACAAACACACACACACAAAAACTGACATGCACACACACACAGGTACTGACAAACAGACACACACTGAACACACACAGATAGTGACACACAATGATAACACAGGTACTGACACGCACACACACAGATTAGGACAAGACACACACACTGACACACACACACACACACACAGGTAGTATTGACACACACACACGGGCCAGACACACACACACACACAGGTACCCTTTTTAAAGCATAGAGACACACACACTGAGGCGCACTCTGAGACACACACACACCACACTTTGAGACACACACACTCACACTGGTTTGTTTCTACACCCCACAGAGACTGGTTTGTTAAACCAGGTACTGACACACACAGGGTATAAGGACACGCACACACACACACAAAGATATGGACACACACACAGGTAATGACACACACACACAGGTTGCTGACACACACACTGGACACACACAAATGTCATTTTTGTAACACAGGACACCGGTGGACACAGTTCACACACACAAACGCAAATCATTTGAGACACAAACACCGACACAAAACACACACCGAAACACACACAGAGACACTCACTCACACAGGTTAACACAAACACAAACAGGTACTGACCCCCACACACACACACACACACACATATAATAATTCACACACAAAGGACTTTAGACTGGAATTAAAGTGTATCTATTTTTTATTGGGAGATCAAATGCATGTTTTTTTTCCTCTAAATATTAAATGCTATAGGTTTTGTATCGCATTGATAATAGAAATATTTTTTTGCTGATTTATCAAAGAATAGAAAAATTCACCTTTCACACAACACAGATTTCCCCTGCAGGTACTGACAAACACACACACACAAAGATACTGACACACACACACACAAAAGATACTGACACACACACACACAAAGATGCTGACACACACACACACAGGTACTGACACACAGACACTTATGCTATGCACTTATTTTATGCTAATTGATAAACATCCAAATTTCAACATTACAGAGCCAAAAATTTAACCCTCATTAAATACAAACTCAGAGTTTGCTGCTAGTTAAATATTTAACTAAATGTTAAATCTAGTTAAGAGATTTAAGATTATTTAAATATTTAGCTAACTGTTAAATGTTGTAACTAGATTTCTAAATGATATCTGAATGCACACATTTATAAAAAGCTGTATTTATTTTCTCCTCATTTCTGGCAGCCCATACTAACGGGCTCACAACTTTCGCATTTTTAAATCCTAACGGTCTCTGCTCAGCGGAGTGGAATGTTCAGGAGCCACACACCACTAGCAGCGTCTCCGCCTCCTTCTCTGCCCGCCCCTCTCTCCCTCTCTCGGTGCTCCCAGCTAGGAGTTCACATTCAGCTTCCTTAGATTATATAGCGCCATTCTTTACTAACTTTTACAAAATGAGCTTTATTGGAGGCTTCGTGTTTTTAAGATGGTTCAGGTGCAGTCCGGCAGACTGACTGGAGCATCATTACAGTATACCGCACTGCTCGGCTTTGTGTGGAGGCTGATACACAAAATAATGAACGACTGGTAAAGAAATCACATGGATTGCTTTTTAATGCTAAATGTGTATCTGGTATTCTAAATATTACCTACAATTAATAACTCAGCTATATTCATATTGAGAATGTGATACAGTATTAAGTTCCTGGTTAACCTGTGATCTTTGAAATTGACGAGGAAATCAGTTTATGGGAAAGTAATCAAGCACTTTGTTTTTAAGGAAGTCTCTCGGAAGTGGTGTTTTGGGATTGCAATTAACCAGTCGGTCTGGAGTAGAGACGGTCCGAATCTGTGGAGGAGTGAATTCCTGGGAATCAACTCCTCCAGGGAGCCGCCATCTTCCTCAGCGACATCGTCATCGAATTATCACAAACGGGACCGCTAAAGTGACCTGGAATACATGAACTCAGCTGCTCGGTTCTAGTTTTGTGAAATCGACAGATGTTGTGTCTCTTTTAAGAAGTAGGAGTTCATAAAGGCTGGAGTTGAGGGTTTGAAAAACGTGACCCAATGAGAAGTCTTGTTTTTGTTTGACAGCGTATAAAGATTTTACTGACAAAAAGGCCTGATATGTTACATTGAAGTGCTTCAACCTGTAAAGAGTTTGATAGCATGTTTACTTGATTTCCATTTTTATCATTCAAATACTAAACAGGTAAGATGCTCCCTCTGCAGATTACAGATTCTCTTCAGATTTCCGCGGTTCTGTGCAGTTTGGGACGGCCTCTAGGCTTGAGGTTTGCAGAGACATGTGATAGACAGTCTCTGTTCGGGCAGCGATGCACATTTTAATTTGAGCTGCTGTGCTGTTATAGATTCATCTGATAGAGACACAGGGATATCTTCAGACGGCACAGTTCAGGTGTTTTGAGACTTGTGAAAGGATGGAAGTTTTACAAATATTACTAATTTTTTTTTTTTTTTTTTTTAATCAATAACTAGAGTAAATTATCAAAATCTCTTTGTTCTGTATATGACTGGTTGTATGTTAACCTTACAGAGGATTCTATGAAGAGAAATGTAATAAATGAATTTTCAAATTGGACAGGCCCTCGATGTGCGTCTCTTGTTTTGTGTTTTGTTGTTCTTCAGAGCGGGCTCGTGACAGGTTTAAAACACAGATGCTGGAGCTTTCCCTGGCGTTCTGCTGCCTGGACTTATTCCTATATATATCTTTATCAACACAATCGCCATGGTTTATGTTGTTATTAACATGTCCCTCGTCATGAATAGTTCTGAGGAGTTGTTTTAGTTTTCCATCAGTTATGAACATGAGCGTGAGGGACTTGAGACAAAAATATATCTCCCAGAGACACAGAGACTGGCCCTTGCAAACACACACACACACAACACTTTACACACACACACACACACACAAAACTGACACACACACAGGTGTTGAAACACACACACACACACAGGTAGTGTACTGACACACAACACACAGGGTACAGACACAAACACTGTCAGACACACACACACACACACACACAGGTAGTGACCCACACACAAACACAGGTACTGACACACACACACACACACACACAGGTACTTTTGATCACACACACACAGGTACTGACACACACACACACAGGTTCTGACACACAGACACAGGTACTGACACACACACACACAGGTACTGACCACACACACACACACACAGGTACTGACACAGACACACACACAGGTATGACCACACACACAAACACAGGTGCTGACAAACACACACACACACATTACACACACACCACACTGAGACACACACAGATGATAGTGACACACAAGGTAGTGACACAAACACACACACAGGTTGCACACACACACTGAGACACACACACACACACACACTGAGACACACACTGAGACACATATTTAGCAAATGTTAAATCTAGCTAAGAGATTTAAGATTTATTTAAATATTTACCTCAACTGTTAAATCTTGTAACTAGATTTCTAAATGATATCTGAATGCACACATTTATAAAAAAGCTGTATTTATTTTCTCCTCATTTCTGGCAGCCCATACTAACGGGCGCTCGAACTTTCGTGATTTTTAAATCCTAACGGTCTCTGCTCAGCGGAGTGGAATGTTCAGGAGTCGGTTGCCTAGCAGCGTCCTCCGCCTCCTTCTCTGCCCCGCCCCTCTCTCCCTCTCTCGTTGCTCCAGCTAGGAGTTCACATTCAGCTTCCTTAGATTATATAGCGCCATTCTTTACTAACTTTTACAAATGAGCTTATTGGAGGCTTCGTGTTTTTTAAGATGGTTCAGGTGCAGTCCGGGCAGACTGACTGCAGCATCATTACAGTATACCGACTCATTTCGGGCTTTGTGTGGAGGCTGATACACAAAATAATGAACGACTGGTAAAGAAATCACATGGATTGCTTTTTAATGCTAAATGTGTATCTGGTATTCTAAGTATTACCTACAATTAATAACTCGGCTATATTCATATTCAGAATGTGATACAGTATTAAGACAGGTTCCAGTATTAGAAATAAATAAACACGCTTTAAGAGAAACAGCAGTGATGTTTATTAACCATTCCCATCCATTCTCTATATGTTTCTACATTGTGGTTGCAATCCACAGGAACAAGGGACTCAGCGATGTTAAATAAAAAACTGGAGCCCACAATTAACCAATATAGAAAGGAAGGGGGGAGAAATGTATTGCCTGCGTGCAGTACCCTCCACCTTCCTCTATTAAATGTCATTTGCCATGTGTCTGCCCAGTTCTGAATGCTGTCGAGATCATTTTGAATGACCTTTGCTGCTGCAACAGTGTTTGCCACTTATCCTATTTTTGTGTCGTCTACAAATTTAACAAGTTTGCTTACTATACCAGAATCTAAATCATTAATGTAGATTAGGAATAGCAGAGGACCGAATACTGATCCCAATGTGCATTATAAATATCATATGGGAGATACTGAAATTGAAGAAGGAATCTATGAAAAAGACCTAGGAGTTTATGTTGGCTCAGAAATGTCTTCATCTAGACAACGTGGGGAAGCTATGAAAAAAAAAAGGCCAACAAGATGCTTGGATATATTATGAGAAGTGTTGAATTTAAATCAAGGGAAGTAATGTTAAAACTTTACAATGCATTAGTAAGACCTCACCTAGAATATTGTGTTCAGTTCTGGTCACCTCGTTACAAAAATGATATTGCTGCTCTAGAAAGAGTGCAAAGAAGAGCAACCAGAATTATCCCGGTTTTAAAGGCATGTCGTATGCAGACAGGCTCAAAGAATTGAATCTGTTCAGTCTTGAACAAAGAAGACTACGCGACGATCTGATTCAAACATTCAAAATCCTAAAAGGTATTGACAATGTCGACCCAGGGACTTTTTTTCAACCTGAAAAAAAAACAAGGACCAGGGTCACAAATGGAGATTAGATAAAGGGGCATTCAGAACAGAAAATAGGAGGTACTTTTTTTTTACACAGAGATTGTGAGGGTCTGGAACCAACTCCCCAGTAATGTTGTTGAAGCTGACACCCACAGGATCCTTCAAGAAGCTGTTTGATGAGATTCTGGGATCAATAAGTTACTAACAAGCAAAACGAACAAGATGGGCTGGAATGGCCTCCTCTTGTTTGTAAACTTTCTTATGTTCTTATTCCTTATACAATGCTGCCACCGTGTGGACATTTTACTAGAACTGTTTGTTCTAAAATATCTATTTATGTCAAGTCTCAAGTCACAACGGTCAAGGGTCAAGTCTGGAAACAGCCAAGTCTTATTGACCTGATGAGGAAGATGATGATGATGATGAGGAGGGAGGAGTGAGAGGGAGAGACCTCACATTGTCTCAGTGTATCTGGACATTTACTGCAAATGTTTTTTAAACTGTTTTTTTATGGTGTTGCTGATCCTTGTGTCTAGCAAGGAAAATAATAAAAAACAAATTCACTTCCCTGTTGTACAGGGGACTGGAGGCCTGTGGTTGGGGTGTCCTGAAAACAAAAAGAAAGGTTAATGAAGAGTACGGTTAGAGAGCTGGTTTGGAAAGGAGCACACTTCCAGAACAATGTATTGCAGTACTATTGTTGAGATAAACTGATATGCAATGGTTCAGGTAACCTGTTGGGTGTGGTGGTGAGGTCCTCCCATCTTGACAGGGAAGTGGGAAGCAGCCATGTTGGTGAGGGAAGCTTTATTGACTTTCCTAAGTACTGACTTCCTGTAGTCAGGGCAGTACCTGTAGAAGATATTGAAAGGGGGACAGCTGATTTTAAGTTGAAAATCCTCTGCTTGTTTTAAAGCATAGTTTTAATGCACGGTTAGATTAATGTTTATATATATATATATATATATATATATATATATATATATATATATATATATATTTCATTGATTTGTTTCTTTTTGAATACTTTATTTATTATTGATAACTGTTTGCTGGTTTGTTTCTATATACCCACCTGCAGAATGGTTTATTCTGGGGGAGGGGGAGGTCTGGAAGGGTATAAAGGCTGTTAGTTTTGTTCAGTCAGGATCGTCTTTTTGTGCAGATCAGAGGGCAGTTTTGCAGCTCTGTGGTTGGACTCAGTTATTGGAGTCAGTACCTGTGATTAGGTGACTATAAATAGTTATTTTTGGTTTCCACTTTTTCTTTCTTCAAATTGTTTGATATTTTGTTCAATTAGCTTTTTTTTTATTATTGTTCTTAAATAAAATAATTGGTTTGGCACCAAACTTCTCTGTGATCCTAGTGTGTGTGTGTGTCAGTCACACACACACACCTGGTTTCCACACACTGAGACAAACACACTGGAGACATACACATACACAGAATTACACACACACACACTGGGACACACACACTGAGACACACACACACACTGAGACAAACACACTGGAGACAAACACACACACTGAGACAAACACACTGAGACACACACACACTGGTCAAACACAATGGACAAACACACACACTGAGACAAACACACTGAGACACACACACACACACAAACACAAACACACAGGAGACACAAACACACACACATACACTGAGACACACACACACTGAGACAACACTGAGACACACACTGAGATACACACACACAGAGACACACACACACTCACGCACTGAGATACAAACCGCACTGGGACACACACACAGACACAAACACACTGGGACACAAACACACTGAGACACACACACTGAGACCGACACACACACACTGAGACAAACACACTGAGACAAACACACTGAGACAAACACACACTGAGACAGACACACACACACTGAGACAAACACACTGAGACAAACACACACACTGAGACAAACACACTGAGAGACACACACATACACTGAGACACACACACTGAGACACACACACTGAGAGACACACACACACTGAGACAAACACACAGACTGAGACACACACACACTGAGACACAGTCACTGAGACACACACATACACTGAGACACACACACTGGAGACACACACACACACTGAGACAAACACACTGAGACAAACACACACACACTGAGACACAGACTGAGACACACACACACTTAGACACACACACTGAGACACACACACACACTGAGACAAACACACTGAGATAAACACACACACACTGAGACACACACACACACTGAGAGACACACACATACACTGACACACACACTCAGACACACACACTTGTGTGGACACAAACACACACACACATACACTGAGACACAAACACACTGAGACACACACACACTGAGACAACACTGAGACACACACAGAGACACACACACACACTGAGAGACACACACACTCACGCACTGAGATACAAACACACTGAGACAGACACACACACATTGAGACAAACACACTGAGACAAACACACACACTGAGACAAACACACACAGGTACAATTATGTTATACTAATTGTTAAATATTCAGATTTAGCGTGCCAGTTAAATATTTAGCAAAATGTTAAATCTAGTTAAGAGAGATTTAATATTTATTTAAATATTTAACTGTTAAATGTTGTAACTAGATTTCTAAATGATATCTGAATGCACACATTTATAAAAAAAGCTGTATTTATTTTCTCCTCATTTCTGGCAGCCCATACTAACGGGCTCGAACTTTCGCATTTTAAATCCTAACGGTCTCTGCTCAGCGGAGTGGAATGTTCAGGAGCGGTTGCCCCTAGCGTCTCCGCCTCCTTCTCTGCCCCACCCCTCTCTCCCTCTCGTTGCTCCAGCTAGGGAGTTCACATTCAGCTTCCTTAGATTATATAGCGCCATTCTTTACTAACTTTACAAATGAGCTTATTGGAGGCTTCGTGTTTTTAAGATGGTTCAGGTGCAGTCCGGCAGACTGACTGGAGCATCATTACAGTATACCGCGACTGCGGCTTTGTGTGGAGGCTGATACAAAAATAATGAACGACTGGTAAAGAAATCACATGGATTGCTTTTTTAATGCTAAATGTATCTGGTATTCTAAATATTACCTACAATTAATAACTCAGCTATATTCATATTGAGAATGTGATACAGTATTAAGTTCCTGGTTAACCTGTGATCTTTTGAAATTGACGAGGAAATCAGTTTATGGGAAAGTAATCAAGCACTTTGTTTTTAAGGAAGTCTCGGAAGTGGTGTTTTGGGATTGCAATTAACCAATCGGTCTGGAGTAGAGACGGTCCGAATCTGTGGAGGAGTGAATTCCTGGGAATTCGCACTCCTCCAGGGAGCCGCCATCTTCCTCAGCGACATCGTCATCGGAATTATCACAAACGGACCGCTAAAGTGACCTGGAATACATGAACTCAGCTGCTCGGTTCTAGTTTTGTGAAATCGACAGATGTTGTGTCTCCTTTAAATAGTAGGAGTTCATAAAGGCTGGAGTTGAGGGTTTGAAAAACGTGACCCAATGAGAAGTCTTGTTTTTGTTTGACAGCGTATAAAAGATTTTACTGACAAAAGGCCTGATATGTTACATTGGAAGTGCTTAACGCCTGTAAAGAGTTTGATAGTATGTTTACTTGATTTCCATTTTTTATCATTCAAATACTAAACAGGTAAGATGCTCCCTCTGCAGATTACAGATTCTCTTCAGATTTCCATGGTTCTGTGCAGTTTGGGGGCGGCCTCTAGGCTTGAGGTTTGCAGACATGTGATAGACAGTCTCTGGGTTGGGCAGCGATGCACATTTTTTTTTTTTGAGCTGCTGTGTTGTTATAGATTCATCTGATAGATACACAGGGATATCTTCAGGCGCACAGTTCAGGTGTTTTGAGACTTGTGGAAAGGATGGAAGTTTTACAAATATTACTAATTTTTTTTTTTTTTTTATCAATAACTAGAGTAAATTATCAAAAATCTATTGTTCTGTATATGACTGGTTGTATGTTAACCTTACAGAGGATTCTATGAAGAGAAATGTAATAAATGAATTTTTTCAAATTGGACAGGCCCTCTGATGTGTCTCTTGTTTTGTGTTTTGTTGTTCTTCAGGCGGGCTCGCTGACAGGTTTAAAACACAACGCGTCGCTTTCCCTGGCGTTCTGCTGCCTGGACTTATTCCTGCGATATCTTTATCAACACAATCGCCATGGTTTATGTTTTTTATTAACATGTCCCTCATCATGAATAGTTCTGAGGAGTTGTTTTAGTTTTCCATCAGTTATGAACGGAGCGCTGGGAGGGGACTTGAGACAAAAATATATCTCCCAGAGACACACAGGTACTGGCCTTGCACACACACACACACACACACACACACACACAGGTACTGACACACACACAGGTACTGAAACACACACACACACACACAGGTACTGACACGCACACACAGGTACAGACACAAACACACACAGACACACACACACACACACACAGGTAGTGACCCGCACACAAACACAGGTACTGACACACACACACACACACAGGTACTGATCTGCGCACACACACACAGGTACTGACACACACACACAGGTTCTGACACACAGACACAGGTACTGAAACACACACACAGGTACTGACCCACACACACACACACAGGTACTGACACAGACACACACACAGGTAGTAGTGACCCGCACACACAAACACAGGTACTGACAAACACACACACACTGAGACACACACACACACTGAGACACACACACACACAGATAGTGACACACACAGGTAGTGACACAAACACACACAGGTACTGACACACACTGAGACACACACACACACACACTGAGACACACACTGAGACACACACACAAATGTTAAATCTAGCTAAGAGATTTAAGATTTATTTAAATATTTACCTCACTGTTAAATCTTGTAACTAGATTTCTAAATGATATCTGAATGCACACATTTATAAAAAGCTGTATTTATTTTCTCCTCATTTCTGGCAGCCCATACTAACGGCTCCGAACTTTCGTGATTTTTTAAATCCCAACGGTCTCTGCTCAGCGGAGTGGAATGTTCAGGAGCCGGTTGCCCTGCAGCGTCCTCCGCCTCCTTCTCTGCCCTGCCCCTCTCCCTCCTCTCTCGTTGCTCCAGCTAGAGGTTCACATTCAGCTTCCTTAGATTATATAGCCCATTCTTTACTAACTTTTACAAATGAGCTTATTGGAGGCTTCGTGTTTTTAAGATGGTTCAGGTGCAGTCCGGGCAGACTGACTGCAGCATCATTACAGTATACCCGCTTTTCGCTCGGCTTTTTGTGTGGAGGCTGATACACAAAATAATGAACGACTGGTAAAGAAATCACATGGATTGCTTTTGAATGCTAAATGTGTATCTGGTATTCTAAGTATTACCTACAATTAATAACTCAGCTATATTCATATTGAGAATGTGATACAGTATTAAGTTCCTGGTTAACCTGTGATCTTTGAAATTGACGAGAAATCAGTTTATGGGAAAGTAATCAAGCACTTTGTTTTTAAGGAAGTCTCGAAGTGGTGTTTTGGGATTGCAATTAACCAGTCGGTCTGGAGTAGAGACGGTCCGAATCTGTGGAGGAGTGAATTCCTGGGAATTCGCACTCCTCAGGGAGCCATCTTCCTCAGCGACATCGTCATGAATTATCACAAACGGACCGCTAAAGTGACCTGGAATACATGAACTCAGCTGCTCGGTTCTAGTTTTGTGAAATCGACAGATGTTGTGTCTCCTTTAAGAAGTAGGAGTTCATAAAGGCTGGAGTTGAGGGTTTGAAAACGTGACCCAATGAGAAAGTCTTGTTTTTGTTTGACAGCGTATAAGATTTTACTGACAAAAGGCCTGATATGTTACATTGGAAGTGCTTCGCCTGTAAAGAGTTTGATAGTATGTTTACTTGATTTCCATTTTATCATTCAAATACTAAACAGGTAAGATGCTCCCTCTGCAGATTACAGATTCTCTTCAGATTTCCAGCGGTTCTGTGCAGTTTGGGACGGCCTCTAGGCTTGAGGTTTGCAGACATGTGATAGACAGTCGCTGGGTTCGGTAGCTTATGCACATTTTAATTTGAGCTGCTGTGCTGTTATAGATTCATCTGATAGAGACACAGGGATATCTTCAGACGGCACGGTTCAGGTGTTTTGAGACTTGTGGAAAGGATGGAAGTTTTACAAATATTACAATTTTTTTTTTTTTTTTTATCAATAACTAGAGTAAATTATCAAAATCTATTGTTCTGTAAATGACTGGTTGTATGTTAACCTTACAGAGGATTCTATGAAGAGAAATGTAATAAATGAATTTTCAAATTTGACAGGCCTCGATGATAGCGCTCTCTTGTTTTGTGTTTTGTTGTTCTTCAGAGCGGGCTCGCTGACAGGTTTAAAACACAATGCGCCGCTTTCCCTGGCGTTCTGCCTGGACTTATTCCTATATCTTTATCAACACAATCGCCATGGTTTATGTTTTTATTAACATGTCCCTCGTCATGAATAGTTCTGAGGAGTTGTTTAGTTTTCCATCAGTTATGAACGGAGCGCAGGGAGGGACTTGAGACAAAATATATCTCCCAGAGACACACAGGTACTGACGACTTGCGCTTGCACACACACACACACACACACACACAGGTTCTGACCCACAGACACAGGTACTGAAACACACACACACACAGGCACTGACCCACACACACACACACAGGTACTGACCTGCGCCACACAGTGGTACTGACACGCACACACACACCTCTGGGTTCTGACACACACACACACACCCTGGGTACTGACACAAACACACACACACACAGGTTGAAAAAATGACCTTGAAACACACACACAGGTACTGACACACACACACACACACACACACACAGGTACTGGGACACACACACACACACACACAGGTACTCGACACACACACACACACCACGGGTTCTGACACACACACACAGGGTACTCCGGACACACACACACACACACACAGGTACTGGAGCACACACACACAGGTACTGATGCCACACACACACACACACACCTGGTACTGACACACACACACAGGTACTGACCCTGAACCACACACAGGTACTGACACCCCCCCACACACACACACAGTTACTGGCCTTGCGCACACACACACACACACACACAGGTTACTGACACAAACACACACACACACAAACTGACACACACAGGTGCTGACACAGACACACACACACAGACTGATAGTGACACACACACACATGGTGACACCGCACACACAGGTAGTGACAAGCAAACACAGGTACTGACACACACACAACACCATCTGGTACTGAACAGCTGGACACACACACACACACACACCTGGCAGGGTACACTTATGCTATGCGCTTAGGCTGCCAGTTAAATTTAAATAAATGTTAAATCTAGTTAAGTGATTTAAGATTTATTTTAAATATTTAGCTAAATGTTAAATCTAATTAAGAGATTTAAGATGTATTAAAAATATTTAGCTAACTGTTAAATCTTGTAACTAGATTTCTAAATGATATCTGAATGCACACATTTATAAAAAGCTGTATTTATTTTCTCCTCATTTCTGGCAGCCCATACTAACGGGCGCCGGAACTTTCGCATTTTTTAATCCTAACGTCTCTGCTCAGCGGGTGGAATGTTCAGGAGCCGGTTGCCCTAGCAACGTCTCCGCCTCCTTCTCTGCCCCGCCCCTCTCTCCTCTCTCGTTGCTCCAGCTAGGAGTTCACATTCAGCTTCCTTAGATTATATAGCGCCATTCTTTACTAATTTTACAAAATGAGCTTATTGGAGGCTTCGTGTTTTTAAGATGGTTCAGGTGCAGTCGGGAAGACTGACTGGAGCATCATTACAGTATACCGCAGACTCGGCTTTGTGTGGAGGCTGATACACAAAATAATGAACGACTGGTAAAGAAATCACATGGATTGCTTTTTAATGCTAAATGAGTATCTCGTATTCCAAGTATTATCTACAATTAATAACTCAGCTATATTCATATTCAGAATGTGATACAGTATTAAGACAGGGTCCAGTATTAGAAATAAATAAACACGCTTTAAGAGAAACAGCAGTGATGTTTATTGCCCATTCCCATCCATTCTCTAGATGTTTCTACATTGTGGTTGCAATCCACAGGGACAAGGGACTCAGCGATGTTAAATAAAACCTAGAGCCCACAATTAACCAATATAGAAAGGAAGGGGAGAAATGTATTGCCTGCGTGCAGTACCCTTCCACTTTCCTCTATTAAATGTCATTTTGCCATGTGTCTGCCCAGTTCTGAATGCTGTCGAGATCATTTTGAATGACCTTTGCTGCTGCAACAGTGTTTGGCCACTCCCCTCCTATTTTTGTGTCGTCTACAAATTTAACAAGTTTGCTTACTATACCAGAATCTAAATCATTAATGTAGATTAGGAATAGCAGAGGACCTAATATTGATCCCAATGTGCATTATAAATATCATATGGGAGATACTGAAATTGAAGAAGGAATCTATGAAAAAAGACCTAGGAGTTTATGTTGATTCAGAAATGTCTTCATCTAGACAATGTGGGGAAGCTATAAAAAAGGCCAACAAGATGCTCGGATATATTGTGAGAAGTGTTGAATTTAAATCAAGGGAGTAATGTTAAAACTTTACAATGCATTAGTAAGACCTCACCTAGAATATTGTGTTCAGTTCTGGTCACCTCGTTACAAAAGGATATTGCTGCTCTAGAAAGAGTGCAAAGAAGAGCAACCAAATTATCCCTCTCAAAGAATTGAATCTGTTCAGTCTTGAACAAAGAAGACTACGCGGCGATCTGATTCAAGCATTCAGAATCCTAAAAAGGTATTGACAATGTCGACCCAGGGGGACTTTTTTCAACCTGAAAAAAAAACAAGGACCAGGGGTCACAAATGGAGATTAGATAAAGGGCATTCAGAACAGAAAATAGGAGGCTTTTTTTTACACAGAGAATTGTGAGGGTCTGGAACCAACTCCCAGTAATGTTGTTGAAGCTGACACCTGGGATCCTTCAAGAAGCTGCTTGATGAGGTTCTGGGATCAATAAGCTACTAACAACCAAACAAGCAAGATGGGCCGAATGGGCCTCCTCTCGTTGGTAAACTTTCTTATGTTCTTATGTTCTTATTCCTTTTACAATGCTGCCACCGTGTGGACATTTACTAGAACTGTTTGTTCTAATATATATATTTATGTCAAGTCTCAAGTCACAACGGTCAAGGGTCAAGTCTGGAAACAGCCAAGCCTGATTGACCTGATGAGGAAGATAAGGATGATGAGGAGGAGGAGGAGGAGGAGGAGGGGAGGAGGAGTGTGGGAGGAGACCTCACATTGTCTCAGTATGTATCTGGACATTTACTGCAAATGTTTTAATCTGTTTTTTGTATGGTGTTGCTGATCCTTGTGTCTAGTAAGGAAAATAATAAAAAAAAATTCACTTCCCTGTTGTGGGGGGACTGGAGGCCTGTGGTTGGGAGTGTCCTGAAAACAAAAAGAAAGGTTAATGAAG
>JAHFZB010000958.1:0-20276 GCA_036884735.1 Huso huso
AATCCCGGGGGCATGGGATAAGTGTCAAACCTGGATTTGGATTAACCTTCAAGTCAATGCAAAACCGAGTGGACCCGTCTGGCTTATCTACTAAAACAATTGGACTGTTCAATCACTTTTGGGACTCTGTACCCCCAGTCTCAGCATCTCATCAATCTCCGTTTTATTACCTGTCTTTTCGCTCCCGAATTCTCTTGATGCAGCCTCTGGCGAACTGGCGCCCGGCTCCTTCAATGTGATGATGGGCTACTCGAATCTGCCCGGGGCGTGAGAGAAAACACATCAGGAAATTCGTCACCAGTGCCCGAGCCTGACATTTCTGTGTTGGTGTCAGATTTTCTGCAATCTGTACCGACCCTGTTTCGCCACCACAGAAGGTCAGATTCCCAGGTCTGTAAGCGTCATCTGCCTCGCCTGCCAATGCCTCCGGTTGCAGCCAGGGCTAAAGGTTTACACTGATAAATGTTTCTCTCTCAATCGCTCCGTGGCAGATCTCATAGTCCACCGTCCCAATCCGTGTAACCTCAAAGGTCCTTGCCACTTAGCCAAAGTTTCGACTCAGAACTGGGTAATAATAAATACTTTATCCCCGGCTGAAATATGCTTAACCCGGGCTCCTCGGTTGTACCGTCTCCTGTCTGTGCTGAGCCTGCTGCAAATTGTCATGCGCCCATTTTCCCACAGACTCAAGAGCGTTTGGAACCAACACATACCGGACTGTGATGGTCGAATTATCCTGCTGCTCCTCCACATCTCTCTGTTGGTCAGGCACGGGGTCTTCGCCCTTTGTAGCTTTCAGATGGCGAAAAACCATTGAGCCTGGGGAATTTTCTGATCGCAAAGAGATCAGCTAGTCCCAGTAACGCTTGTCACTATTAATAAATCTATAACATGTTCTTAAAGGGTTTATTAAGCTCCACAAGACCATCGGTCGGATGAAACACGAGTCCTAATGGTCTTAATCCCAAAAGTTTACATATTCCGCGGATTAGTCGGAGACATAAAGTTGGTGCCTTGGTCGGTTAGTATTTCTTTGGAATCCCCACTGGGGAAAAGACCTTCTGGCTGGGTGGCAACAGATTTGGCTGAGGCGAAGCGAAGGGGGAATAACCTCGGGATAGCAGCGTGGCGTAATCCAGAATGACAATAGGACACACAAGAGACAGAAGGTGTACTTGAGCACACAGGTGCCCAGTTTTATTGCCGGGTGTACTTTCTTTTCTCAGCCGCGGGGGCTCTGTTCACCGTGGTCTGCTTACCAATATGGTAAAACAAGACCGCGGACATGCAATCTTGATTACAGACCAAGTGCGGGCGCTTACAAGTGCTCAAACAATAATTCAAGAACCAAAAGGCGAAAGTAAAAGGAAAATAAAAACACAGTAACAAACTACAAAATAAGGTGCTGCACTTGGCGCGTTACCCCAGCGTGCTTCTTCCATACGGCCGGGTCTCAAATCTCTGGCCCGTCTCCTCGGTCTACCCTCCACTACACAGGGGTCTGCCACAGGTTTTTCCCCCACTAAGTTACGTTTCTCTCTATCTTTTTGTTTTCCTCGTTTTCTTTTTTAGTCCAGTTCTCTCTCGGTCCCGGCTCCGTACTTCCCAATCGTCTTTTGTTTTTTTGCCTATTTCAAAAGGAGGGCAGACCTGAGAGCAACAGGTATTATTTTATAGGATAAACAATCCCAGCTAAGCGCCTCAGCCACTCAGAGGGGGAGCGCACACACCCTCTTCCCACCTCTCCGTGTCACCGCCGCGACTGACAGGCCGACCCGGGACTGCCGCCCCTCCTGCAACATCGTGAATCGTCAGGCTGGCCAGTCAGATCTCTCCCTGTTACCTTCACGTTTACATGACCGGCGTTTCCGAAAACTAATGTTTTGTAAAACTGAATCAGAAAACTGATTTTCGCCGCGTCACTTTCTGTGTTTACATGATTAACGATAGAAAGTCGATTCAACTGTATACATGGTTGAAGTTCTCGGGAAAACACGGGATATTTTCTCATGCTAAGTACTTTGGTACCCGAAGTACGATTTGAACAGACCGATGATTTTTTCATGAGCATAGAACGGAGACCAATCCAATAAAGTGCTTTTATCGGCGTCAGGTCTTAAATTCAAAGATTAATACCTTCTTCAGATTCCCACAATGTGCAGTCAGTCTTTCCAACAGCTCATTCTGTTCTATATACTAGTTTCTTTTGCAGCATTATTTTAAATTATCACGTAATTTTTAAAGCTGGAAAACATGCTGCTGCAGTATGGGCTATTTAAAAATACATACGGACAAATATTACTGATCCCTAATTCTATTATTATTATTATTAGTATTATTATTATTATTATTATTATTATTATTATTAATTTCTTAGCAGACGCCCTTCTTATCCAGGTGCAGAATCGAAGGTCAGAGTTTGTACATGCAGTACGCTTATCAGAATAAGTTTTCAAAAGTGCTGCTATATGATATACATTTGGTAAATTTTTTGAATTGAATCAGAAATTTCTAGGTGCTGTTTTTCCAAAACTGACCTAAGGAATATTCCAAACATTTTCGAAAACTGTGTTTACATGACTTTTGATATGGAATTAGTTTTAGGAAAAACTTAGTTTTTCAGAAAAATATCAAATTCTTATGTAATGGCACTTGTTGCATTGGCAAAATAAATAATTTAGAAGTACCATTCCACTTTAAACATAAAGTTTTTGGCTTTCTTAGATCGAATGTGAAAAAAACCGTAAATATCTTGTATACACTGAGATATATAAGTCTTCAAACTAAAGGTAAAATTGTCATTCTCCTTTTTCATTTTCATCATCATCATCATCATAATGTACTCTCATTGATTCATAAAGCAAGAAGAAAAAAAAAAAAACCTACGAGGGGTTCGAAGCTGCAGCATTCTATGCTTTTTTTTTTTTTTTGTCCCTGGGCATTACACATGTGCTTTAGGAGACTGGAATAAACTCCTTTATTGTTAACTATTTAACTTTTTTGGTTGCGACCTATTGAACTTATTATATTTCCTGTTACTCAGCTTTCCTTGTATATATAACATTTTACAGTATTATCATAAATTTAAGCCATATAATAATAACAGTAATAATGGAAACTTTTGCAGAGACTGGCATAACTCAGCACACTTGGAAACTATACTACTGAAATGTAATGATCTAGAAATCATTACGATATTTTTAATGCAAATTAAGCTATTTACAGTATAAAATATTAAACAACACATAAAATATAAAAGAAAGAACATAATGCATTTTATATATATATATATATATATATATATATATATATATATATATATATATATATATATATATATACACACACAAGCTTCTTAGGACAGTATGGCAAAAAAATGCACAGGTTTCCAAATGCCTGCAAGAAAAGTACAAGAAACTCCCCAAGTGGTGCTAGACGGTTACAACCACATCAGTTTTCCTTGAACCTGGGGGGATTGAACTGCCTCCAAATAATCCTGCGGGGAAGAAAACACTGCATCTAACAGCACATCCGAGAGAAATATTGTAGAGAGAAACCACTTACGGCGGGAGAACTCACCTGAGGGCCCCACAAGAACTTGACAATCAACACAAGAACTACAATCAAACACAATAACTACAAACCATCTAACCATGAGAGGTTACCACCAAGGCAACAGGAGGCAGATGGTTGGAAGGCGACAACAGGAACCAGCAGGGGAGGTGCTAGCGTTGTGCAACACATGCAGAATTTGACAGACCTCCTCCGACTCCTCCACACCACACTGAGATGCCCCCCCTAGTGGATCCCTAGGGTGCCAGACACCTCCTAAACACGAACCTGACAGCTGACTAAGCCAAGATCCTCCACCCTAGTAAAGTAAAAGAAAAAATACTTGCAAGGTGTGGAGGAGGAGCTCCCAACCACTTGCACCCCCCCCAACACTGGAAGGCAGCCACCTCTCTCCAAAAAAAAAACATGCACAACCCAGGTCGAAGCAGAAGTGTCTAGTTTTGAGGAAACTAGCGGGTACAGCTCAAGCGAGCCTATCTGGGCACCCTTATTGGGAAAGGCGGGGCTGAAAGATTGTACACAAAGGTACTCATTCAAAGCGTGCTCCAAGAAGAGGCCTTCCTTGACCCAGGTGCGAGATAACCCTTACTAACGAATGAACTGTTTGAGGCACTAAAATGAACCACAAGTGAGGGTAGAACATTGGATGAACACCCCAGTGAAATAAAGTTTACTGAATGGCAGTTCGTTTGGACATCACATTCAATGGGACAAAATCCATCACCCAATTCCGTCAGCTGGCAGAGAGAGAAGAGAACTACTAATTGGCATGGACTTACGCAGGCTGAAACCCATAAGAAAATAGATCAGAATGAACTATGGGCATGCAAAATGGAGACAACACCACAAATATACCAAAATTTACACAGACCGCTACACTACAAGTGGCAAAAGTGATGAAGATGCCATTGCAGCTGGGTTTGTTGTCACTGTCCCACAAGAGCCAGCCCGCGCGAGATGAGAATCCTTTAGACCTGACACTGCTGTTCCTCCTGACTCCCAAGGGTTAACCACTAGCAGCCCAGCATAAATGCAGAAGATGCTGCTGCAGCAAAGCCGAGCAAGAAGGCTGCTCACCCAGGATGCTTGTCTCCTAGATCTTGGAACCAGCACCCTTGTGCACAACCATCAACAAGGGGGGGAGAAACCATGTCCTACTACAAATAGAGGTTGGGTTGCCCAAACTTTATCCCCTCTCTTAACATATGAACGGACATTGATCAATGCAAAACTGTTCCAACAAACTTCAGAGGCTGAGAAGAGACCTTACCATTGCTTAAGCAGAGGACTTGCATAGTGTTCCCAACCACAAGAAAGGCTTGCAGAGCACGGGTAGATGCAACCTGCGAACCCGATTAAGAAACAGGAGACTCCTGCACACTGTCTGTGCTCCCAGACCTCCAGTAAAATCTTTCTATCTTGGGCAGACTTTCTAGTGTGACTCGGCATATGCGTGGATAGAATTGGTGAACAGCTGTGGGGGCCCGGACACAGGTGACCCTTCCCCAATCACAGACAGCACAGAGCAGTTGCTGTCTGGGCAGACAATCCCACAGGTCTGCCACATTGTCACTGCACAAGACACCACCTTCCATCACAACAAAGGGATATCCTGAGTGCAATCACTTTTAAGAAGGACAGGATTACCGAAAAGGAAGCATTTTCCAACCAGGGATCTGCTTCTCAACCTGAACTTGCAGTAAGCAAAATGGACTACATAGAGTTTACCTCAAACTCTTCTTACTTTTTTTATTGGACAATCTCAGTGCAGAATCAGTCACAATCCCTGCACACACTGAGATAGGATTGGCAATTGCAAGAACTTCCATTATTTGGAACTCACTTGTCCCAGTTATAGGCGGTACCAGACAATGTGGAGAAGCAAACAGTGTCACACTGCCTCAAGGACTAATCTTCATTCAATCCATCTGCCCTATAACAAAAAGATTTATAATGACAGGGATAGAAAGGAGGCAATTGGTCCTCCGGATCAGGTGACTGATGATGAGACAAACTGCCAGCCACACCAAGCGTAAACAAAGTAGTGCCAATACCTGCAAAGGACTTATTAGAAGTCACAAGACAGAGTTCAGGTACAGACTGAAGAAATCTTAGCTGGATTTGAAGAGCAGCTGAAAGAACAGATCTCCACAACTAATGCATTGAGACAAGTGCACAGCGGCTACAACTGGAGCAATTGATTTGTAAGCATATGAGACTTTACTCCAGAGATTCCTACGATTGTGGGGAAACCAGCGTACATATGGTCAAAATACCAACTGACATGGACAAAAACCAGTTTATGTCAGACAGTACAGGATCCCTATCGCGGCCCATGAGTCAATTGACAAACTATCAGAAGGATGCCTTATCAGGGAATGTAACTCCACCTATAACTCGCCTATCTGGTGGGTCCTGAAGCCTACAGGGAAAGTGGGAGGATAACCATTTGATTACAGACAGCTAAACAAAACAAGTTCCACTATCTAGATGGCCCATGGCTATTTAGATGAAACCTTACCAAGGTTAAACGGCAAGTTCTTCCACGGCCATTCGATGTGTCTAACGGATTTTGGACCTGAAAGTGGACCCCAGGAGACCAGTACAAATTAGCCTTCTCTTCAACAATCGTCAGTTCATGGAATAGGTGCCCATTTTGGCTGCTCCAACTCATGGCGAATTTTAACATCTTCCTCGCAAAGTATTTCGGATGCAGCAACAAGGAAGATTTCTATCTATGTGGATGACATTTTTGGTATGGAGTGACACCTGGAAAAAGAACATCTTGAGGCACTTGCCAGATTTGTAATACTACACCAAACTAGAAAAAGGCAGGTGCCCAAAATATCACTTACTAAAGGACAGTGGTGTAGAAAACAGGTGAACTACGTTGGCTTTGAAATAGGAACAGAAGTCCTTGACCACAGCAAAGCCGAACAGAAGCCCCTAGCAATAAGACCACCCACTTCTGTAAAATAACTCAAGCAGTTTCTGGGCATTGTAACAACTCGTGCTTCTTGATGACTACGCGAGGGATTACAAAATCTCTCTTTAAGTTATTAAAGAAAGAAGAACCTTGATATGGGGGCCAGAGCAAGAAAAAAGCCACGACGGGTAGTGAAAGACTGTATCATGCAAGGCCCATCCCTAGTATATCCTGATAAGAGTAAGGAATTCTACCTCACAACAGGATTCACAGATCAGAGTGTCAGCGCAGTCCTGTGCACGATATTAAAAAAAAAAAAACAGGATCGTGGCATACGCAAAGCAAAAACCCTGAGAAGTAGAACTCAAATATTCAGACTGTGAGAAAGCTTTATTTGCCACAATATGGGGCAATACAACACTTCAAGAATCTTGTGTGTATGAAAAATCATCCTGGAGACACGGCGCATACAGGTGCCTTCCTGAACAGCCAGACAATCTGAGATGGCAGAGTGTCAAGCAGCGGGATAGCCTCCTGAATTTTGGAAGTTGAAGGACTCCGATAGAAGCGATATACCAAGGACAAGAAGAGTGAAGTAACACAAACCTGGCAGAACTTCAACACTGTACTTATGTGCTAGAACACAGTGCAGAAGCAGAAAACCTTCCAGAAGATCCCCAGAACCTAATCCCCATTTGAACTACAATGAGGGATGTGTGCTGGGGACTGCCGAAGTCTACATAGGAGCAGCAACTTCTGGGAAGGGAGGAACACTGAAGGCAGGAGTAGGACTAATTGTAGGACTAATTCGTTCCAAAAGAGTTACCACCTGCAATCAAAAACCAGCCAATATGCGGGGGTTGGTAGAAGCTTTGCTGGCTGTCCAAACAGCTATCCAGCAGGACATTACAGAATTTTGTAATCTGTACAGACTCTGCATACCTGGGGACAGTTTTATCAACTACCTGCCTGGCTGGAAACGAAAAGGCATGGAGGAAACCCGACGGTAAACCAGTTGCAAAACCCAGAGCTGATACTGGCTGTCGATCAACTTGTCTCTGAACATGGCCTCAAGATCTACTGGAAGAAGGTAGTGGGGCACTCGCTGTTGAGGGACCCAAAAACAAGGAACGACCAAGCAGACAGGCTGGCAAAAGAGGCCTTCAAACAGAGAAAACTGGGAACTCAGCCCAGAACTCCAAGTAATGGTCCATGCCATCACCTGCAGACAAGCCAAACAAGGGACAAAGATAGCCCCCCTATCTGCAGGTGACAGCCACCTTGGTACAACGAAGAGCTACCCACAGACTTGGTAGAAATGCAAGAAGGTGATGCTACAATCTGCAAGATGCCAACCATGTCCAAGATGCTGAAGCGAACCCCTCACCCCAGCTAACCTGCTGTTGATCCCGAACTGAAAATCCTGGCCAATCAGAAACAAAGGAACTCCTTTAAAATGGGACTACCTGTGTTCACCCATGAAAAAGGATAATCTACCCAGATGGATAATCCTTGGTTACCAAAAAAAAAAAAAAAAACACAATGTTGCAACATGCTCATGGCCAACCACAGAAGAGGCTTCTCTCAAAATTTATAATTAGTGTACTATTGTTGCTTGTATGGACCTGTATCAAGATTTTTGTATTGTGTGTTCCATTATTTTAGAATTGTATTCTTTTTTCTTATTTTTGTTAGATGTAGACAATGTTTTAGGAAATTGAACATTTGCTTGAACTGCACCACCACCTTCCTTGCCAAACAAAGGTAGTAACTAGGTTCTGAAGAACAACAGCAGCTGTTTTTAACGCTATTCTTCTTCAGAAAGGGGGAGTTGTAGGTTCTATAGACATTGTCATCAGAAATATATTGCAAATGTTGGTAGCTTTCTTATGTTCTTATGTTCTTATGATATTGTATATTAACAGAATCTACATTGAATGAACTTTTTAATCTAATTTGTCTAGCTTTTGCCCTAGCGATAACGATCAACCTAACACCTTGAATGCATCAGGCACTTTCGAACAAAAGGCTAATCAAACCCGTCTCCGTGATTTAATTAATTGTTAGTGAGAGGTGGTTTAGCATAGGAGTCTGAAAGAGAAAAAAATAGCTTATTGATTTAATACCACTCACGAGTACAAGATGCAAGCATTTTTTATTCTTAAAATTGCCCAACAAGTATAGAATAACCTGGTAATAAATCCTAAGAGAATTAAACTGTTTGCAATGTCTAACCAAAGTCGCAACCAGACATATTTGGTGTCTAAAGAAAATGTAATTTCTTATGGCAAAATACTTGGGAATTCAAAATAAAATCTGAATTATTTAGCAAAAGTTATATGCACGTTTTAAAAGTTTCCCTTTCCAGATTATGATAATGAACTAATCAGACAGAGGAAGGGGGGGGGGAGCAATCAATGAAAGATTTCAAGCCCATTCAGCTACAAATAGCCAATCGGTGCATACCCGGTGGAAATTTAAATAATCTTTGTTTGAAAAGTATAAAAGCCCTGTATTAGCCCTGATCTATAATTCCTCTCGATAGCCCCTAAGCCTATCCCTCGACCGCTGATCCATGCTCGCTCAGATTCAAAGAAACTACAAGACTGCACCTGGAGCCTCAGCTCTCAGTATTTATCCATCAAGGTTGGGGGCCCTGACACTGAGAAACACAAGGTAACAGAATGAAAGTGACTGCTTTCCAGGCTAGGTAACAATACTCTTAAATATCTATTCAGGTATTGTGTGACCCTTGTTGTTGTGTCAGTATGTACTAATATTTCTTTGGTAAATTGTTCTTTTAAAACTTAGTTCTCATTGTAATGCTTTTAATGACATTAATTGTCTAACTGTTTTATGATTTTCAAACTTATTTTGTTGCATGCTTAATAAATGCCATCTTTCTAAGAAGAGATTCCCACTATTGAGTAATTAGCTCATGTTGAACAAACATGATTTATGAACTTTGAACAGTCTGGAATGTGGTCTATTTTTGGCTTGTTGTAATGTAAATCCGCCATCATTTACAGAGACCGATATTAAAAAACGGGTTTGTACATTATAATAGGACACCGTTATTGTAGAGGTCCCACGAGATCTAGACAATCGAAGAATCTTTTTATCCCTACAGTTTTTGGAGGTCCTTTAATTTATTGCTTTTCAGAATGAACTGAAATACATGACTGGTGTTTTCCCAGAAATCTGGAAACCCCATTCAAAGCTAAATGCCCGACCCTAACCAACTTCAAACAGCAACAGATCTTGGGCTGCACTGATTAGTTTTGGAGTTGTCCCAGTATGTGTTTATTTCAGCTCTGCTGGGCGATTCTACTGAAATACATGACAATGGTGTTTCCCCTGAAATCTGGAAGCCCCATTCAAACGCTGAATGCCCTAAAGTCACTACAGGTCCTCCCCTAACTTCGAAACAGTAAAATATCTTGGGCTGCTGTTTGTTCTGGAGTTGTCACAGTGTGTGTTTTATTTCAACTCTGTAACGCGGTTTCACCGAAATACATGACAATGGTGTTTCCCCAGAAATCTGTTAGTCCCATTCAAAAGCTAAATGCCCTGAAATTTCTACAGTTCTCCTAACATCGTAACAACAAAAGAGCTTTGGGCTGCACTGATTAGTTTGGAGTTGTCCCAGTATGAGTTATTTTAACTCTGTAATGCGATTCTACTGAAATACATGACAATGGTGTTTCCCAAAATCTGGAAACCCCATTCAAAAGCTAAATGCCCTGAAATCATTACAGTCCTCCCCTAACGTCCAAACAGCAAAAGAGCTTGGTAATTGATTAGTTTTGGGAGTTCTCCAATATGTGTTTTTATTTTAGCTCTGTAACGCGTTTCTAAAGAAATACATGACAATGGTGTTTCCCAGAAATCTGTTAGTCCTTTCAAAAGCTAAATGCCCTGAAATCAATACAGTCCTCCCCTAACATCAAACAGCAAAAGAGCTTGGAGCTGCACTAGTTAGTTTTGGAGTTGTCCCAGTATGTGTTTTTTTTTAGCTCTGTAACATGATTCTACTGAATATATGACAATGTTGTTCCCAGGGAATCTAGAAACCCCATTCAAAAGCTAAATGCCCTGAAATCATTACAGTCCTCCCTAACGTCGAAACAGCAAAAGAGCTTGGCTGCAACTGATTAGTTTTGAGTTCTCCCAGTATGTGTTTATTTTAGCTCTGTAACGCGATTCTACTGAAATACATGACAATGGTGTTTCCCCAGAAATCTGGAAACCCCATTCAAAAGCTAAATGCCCTGAAATCATTACAGTCCTCCCCAGCGTCGAAAACAGCAAAAAAGAGCTTGGGGTATAATTGATTAGTTTTTGGAGTTCTCCCAGTATGTGTTTTATTTTTAGCTCTGTAACGCGATTCTACTGAAATACATGACAATGGTGTTTCCCAGAAATCTGGAACCCCCATTCAAAAGCTAAATGCCTAAGAATCATTACAGTCCTCCCCTAACGTCAAACAGCAAAAGAGCTTGGGCTGCACTGATTAGTTTTGGAGTTCTCCCAGTATGTGTTTTATTTTAGCTCTGTAATGCGATTCTACTGAAATATGACAATGGTGTTTCCAGAAATCTGGAACCCCCATTCAAAAGCTAAATGCCTGAAATCATTGCTACGTCTAAACAGCAAAGAGCTTGGGCTGCACTGATGGTTTTGGAGATGTCCCAGTATGTGTTTTATTTTAGCTCTATGCGATTCTACTGAAATACATGACAATGGTGTTTCCCCAGAAATATGGAAACCCCATTCAAAAGCTAAATGCCCTGAAATTTCTACAGTTCTCCCCAACATCGAATAGCAAGAGCTTGGGCTGCACTGATTAGTTTTTGGAGTTGTCCCAGTATGTGTTTTATTTTAGCTCTGTGCCGATTCTACTGAAATACATGACAATGGTGTTTCCCAGAAATCTGGAAACCCCATTCAAAAGCTAAATGCCCTGAAATCATTACAGTCCTCCCTAACGTGAAACAGCAAAGAGATTGGGCTGACTGATTAGTTTTTGGGTTGTCCCAGTATGTGTTTTATTTTGGCTCTGTACTTGTGATTCTACTGAATATGATGACAATGGTGTTTCAGAAATATGGAAACCCCATTGAAAAGCTAAATGCCCTGAAATTTCTGAAGTTCTCCCTAACATCGTAACAGCAAAAGAGCTTGGGCTGCATTGATTAGTTTTGGGTTGTCCCAGATATGTTTTATTTTAGCTCTGTAACGCGATTCTACTGAAATACATGACAATGGTGTTTCCCCAGAAATCTTTTAGTACCTTTCAAAAGCTAAATGTCCTGAAATCACTACAGTCCTCCCCTTACGTCGAAACAGCAAAAGAGCTTGGGCTGCACTGATTAGTTTTGGAGTTGTCCCAGTGTGTGTTTTATTTCAACTCTGTAACAGCGTTTCTACCGGGAAATACATGACAATGATGTTTCCCCAGAAATCTGTTAGTCCCTTTCAAAAGCTAAATGCCCTGAAATCAATACAGTCCTCCCTAACATAAAACAGCAAAAAGAGCTTGGGCACTGATTAGTTATGGGGTTGTCCCAGTATGAGTTTTATTTTAACTCTGTAATGCGATTCTACTGAATATATATGACAATGGTGTTTCCCAGAAATCTGGAAACCCCATTCAAAAGCTAAATGCCCTGAAATCATTACAGTCCTCCCTAACATCGAAACAGCAAAAGAGCTTTGGCTGCACTGATTAGTTTGGAGTTGTCCCAGTATGTGTTTTATTTTAGCTCTGTAACGAGCGGTCTACTGAAATACATGACAATGGTGTTTCCCCTGAAATATGAAAACCCCATTCAAAAGCTAAAATGCCTGAAATTTCTAACAGTCCTCCCTAGCGTCCCGAAACAGCAAAAGAGCTTGGGCTGCACTGATTAGTTTTGGAGTTCTCCCCAGTATGTGTTTATTTTAGCTCTGTAACGGATTCTACTGAAATACATGACAATGGTGTTTCCAGAAATCTGGAACCCCCATTCAAAAGCTAAATGCCCTGAAATCATTACAGTCCTCCCCTTACGTCGAAAACAGCAAAAGAGCTTGGGCTGCACTGATTAGTTTGGGAGTTGTCCCAGTATGTGTTTTATTTTAGCTCTATACGTGATTCTACTGAAATACATGACAATGGTGTTTCCCCAGAAATATGGAAACCCCATTCAAAAGCTAAATGCCTGAAATCATTACAGTCCTCCCTAACGTCGAAACAGCAAAAGAGCTTGGGCTGCACTGATTAGTTTTGGAGTTGTCCCAGTATGTGTTTTATTTTAGCTCTGTAACGCTGATTCTACTGAAATACATGACAATGGTGTTTCCCAAAGAAATTGGAAACCCCATTCAAAGCTAAATGCCCTGAAATCATTACAGTCCTCCCCAACGCAAAAACAGCAAAAGAGCTTGGGCTACTGATTAGTTTTGGAGTTCTCCCAGTATGTGTTTTTATTTTAGCTCACGCGATGATTCTACTGAAATACATGACAATGGTGTTTTCAGAAATCTGGAACCCCCATTCAAAGCTAAATGCCCTGAAATCATTACAGTCCTCCCCTTTATTTAAACAGCAAAAGAGCTTGGGCTGCACTGATTAGTTTTGGAGTTGTCCCAGTATGTGTTTATTTAGCTCTGTAACAGCGATTCTACTGAAATACATGACAATGGTGTTTTCAGAAATATGGAAACCCCATTCAAAAGCTAAATGCCCTGAAATTTCTACAGTTCTCCCCCCCCCCCTAACATCGTAACAGCAAAAGAGCTTGGGCTGCACTGATTAGTTTTGGAGTTGTCCCAGTATGTGTTTTATTTTAGCTCTGTAACGCCGATTCTACTGAAATACATGACAATGGTGTTTCCCCAGAAATCTGGAAACCCCATTCAAAAGCTAAATGCCCTGAAATCATTACAGTCCTCCCCTAACGTCGAAACAGCAAAGAGCTTGGGCTGCACTGATTAGTTTGGAGTTCTAGTATGTATGTTAACCTATGGGTGGGGTTCGGGGGGCGGAGCTAGGCACCAACAACCTATCATCTGCTGTCATCAATTAAACCTACCTTATTTAAACATTAGTCACCTCTACCCGCTGTCTTGTGTTTTTTTCGTTTTGGCTTAAACCTAAGCGATTTCAAGACCCATCTACATTTCATGTACCTCAATAATGGAGTACTTACAGCAGTTGTCCTCGGATTCTGAGGATTCCCAGGATTTTCTGTCATTAACAAGATCATTCTCCTTCAGCTTCAATCCAGGGTCCATCCAGTCTCCGTTTTCTCCCCTTCTGCTATTTCAGTTACATCTGATCAGGCTCCTGATCAGACTCTCATTTCAGGTTCCAGTACAAATGTTGCCTACCGTCCCTGCCACCCAAACATCGAATCTGCGTGATCCAAGCGTCTTGACCTCAGGGGCCTCCGGATCGATTGTTTTGGAAGGACTGGCCCATGAATAAATTGATAAAAACCCTCCTTAAAAATGGTAATGCGATTCCGGCGGGGAGGAGAGTCTCTTTTCATTCTCTATTGCAATTCAGTCTCAGCAGAACCAGTCTTTCCTCGAAAAAAAACATAATCAGCCGCCCAGCCATTCAGTGTCCTAAAACAGACAGCAGGCAGTCTATTCCGGATCTAACCACCCCCACAACTAGCACCGCTAACCAGCAGCCAGCCATTGAAATCCAACATTCCAAATATTCAACGAGATAAAATCATTTATACAGCCTTTTTCCGATACTCTATCTTCGGTCAGTTCTCAACTGTCGGTTTAGAAAAAAGGGGTGTCTGTTATGGAACAGGAAAACAATCTACAGCGCGGTCATTAATTTCAGCATCCAAATGCTGCAGCGCCCGCCTACAGCTTTTTCTGGTCCAGCCCTAATTTCAGCCCGAGTAGATCCTCCAATATACAACCTCGCACGTGATCTACATACGGATCCTCCTCTCAACTGCAGCGAGGCGTCATTATATCTCCACAAATCAGGCGTGGTCATTCTCGAAGGTAAGGACATTAATCTTGTTTCACTATTAAACGACTTCGAATTCTTGGACCATAGAGTAGTCGATTGGCGGAGAATTGGTGTAACTCTAAAATCCAGAGATCCCAGACTGCTTAAAAATCTTACATTGGGGAGTTTGTCCTTGCTTTCTCCATTTCAGAGATGTGTTATGCTCGGTATATCCTAACTGCAGAGCTGAATGGAATCTTTACGAATATTACATCGATGGAGCTGTCTGTCGATACGGGAGGGACTATGTTTTATGAGTATCATAAAGCATTCTCTGCAAAAGCAGCAGCGATATTGGCAGCAGATAATCACATCATCAATTGGGCAAAACCTGATCCAGATCTATTTAGCCAGAATTTTTGGTGGTTTAAGGGCTAAATGCATGTGGGTCTGCGCTTCAGCTCATTCAACAGCCCTCTGCCCTAAAGCTGCAATTGCATCAACTTCTAAAGCACCGGTTTCGCCGTAATTCATACAGATCTTCAGTAACTAATCCTATACATTCTTCAGCTCCCCGATCAATCTACAAGGAAAGACAAATGGCTTAGTATCAGATTTTCAGGAGGAAGACAAATCTGCAACAATTTCAATACTGGCTTCTGTTCGAATAGGCAATGCAATTTTATCCACATGCAGCTTAATTGCGGTGACGCTCATGCTAATACAATCTGCCTTTTAAAACGCAAGTGACTTTCCCGATGCTCACGTCTTTACTCCTATAAACATCCTGGCGTTATCAAGTAAATTACAGAATCATCCGACAGTAACTTAATTAATTACCTGATCGACGATTAAAAAATGGTTTTTCAACCGGTCTTACTCAAATTCCCTTCTTCCTCGTTCCAAAAGCAAAATCTTTTATTCAGCGACTCAGATCCACAATCAGTGCAGTCTCTCATCGAAAAATAAATTAAAGGATTTATAGTTCGGTCCATTTTTAGCTCCTCCTTTTCCAATATATAGAATTAATCCTATCGGCATTGCCACGAGGAAAATGTCAGGGAAAAAGCGTCTCATTATTGATTTATCAGCACCACGGGGTCAAAAGCACCAGCAGCATTAACTCATTAATTCCCCAAGATCAATTTTCCCTGCATTACATCACTATTGCAGGCGCAATACATTCAATTAAATTAGCAGGTCGTGGTTCCTGGTTAGCAAAAGCAGATATATCAGGCGCATTTAAAGTAATGCCAATCCATCCTTTCTCTCCGTCACCTGTTTGGTATATGCTGGAGGGAAGTTTTATTTTGCCACTAATTTGACTTTCGGCCGTAGCAGCCGAAGATATTTGATACCCTGTTGGAAGCATTATGCTGGATCCTTCTTAATGTCTATCATGTCCATTTTCTTGCTCCACTTGCTGGACGATTTTTAGTAATTTCTCCTCCTTCAGATGCACCAGCAGAAGCGATTTCCAATCTTAAAAGCTTATTTTCTGAAGTTGGCGTTCGCTTTCAGAAGAAAAATCAATCAGTCCCTTCATTCTTTGGAATTTTTGAATCATTCTAGATACAGAAAAGTTTGAAGCCCCGCCTGCCTGAGTCTAAACTTAACCATATTCGTTTGCTCATTCAGGATTTTTCAGATCAGTAACAATTAAAAACGGGCACTGCTTTCATTGCTGGGTTACTTTAATTTTGCAATACGTATCATTCCACAAGGAGGGCGTTTATATCTCGGTTGCCAGCGCTGGCATCAACAGCAAAAAATCTGGACTCTATTTAAATATCTTCAGAAGCTAGGAAAGATATTAAAAAATGTGGTCTGCTTTTTATTCAGCACTGGAACGGTCTCTCTATGTTTTATGATGATTTCATTTCAGCTCACGATATGGCTTTATTTACTGATGCCTCATCTCTGGGATCGAGGTCTATTTAATAATCAATGTTTTGCAGTACATGGCCTGAGGAAATCGAGAATATCTCCTCATCTAAAATCCAATAGCTCTGCTAGAAAGATATACCCAATAGTAGCAGCTGCCCAGCTATGGGGTCATCTCTGGTCTAAGAAATCAATACTATTTTACTGTGATAATTCAACCAGTGCATATTATAAATAAAGGACGTTCCTCTCTGCTCTTATAATGCAATTGCTGCGTAGTATGGATTTCAGTCTCTAATAACTTCCTAATACAAGCTCGCACCTACGGGCATTTTAATAATGCAGCTGATGCTCTTCCGTTTACAGATTTCCAAATTCCACAGTTTGCTGCCCTCAGCTCTGCAATATCCAGCAGCAACTACAGTTCAATCAGCTGATTTTCAACTAAATCCAACTATTAATAAACTTCTTAATTCAGCTCAAGATTACATGGCATCAGCACTTGCCCCATCTACCAGATCCGTACTCAGGTTGGGCATGTTATGTAACTTTTTGTTTACAAAGCAGGATTAATCCTACTCCATTCAACCAGGACTGGATCATGGCGTTCATAGTGCATGCAAAAGGACTCTCTGTCTGGCACCAGCTTCAATCAGACTATATTTGTCAGGAATTCAGCATCAATTTCGCTTGATGTCCATCAATTCCCCAACTCTATTATCAATTCCAGCGGTTCGTCTCCTTTTTTACGAGGAATTTCCAAGTGCTCTCCGCTCCTTCTTCTGCTCGCCTGCCTATTTCTATAGACATTCTCAGTAAATTGATTTCAATTCTCCGCCACGGCTGTTTTTCTCCATTTGATGATTTAACTATGGAAGTCATATGTCTATCTGCATTTTTTTGGATTTTTGAGATGTTCTGAATATACAGTTCCTTCTATTGCCAGCTTTCCTACCCTAGGTATCCGCTGCAGTGACCTCAAGCTCATCCCAGATTCTCATTTCATCTTATTTCTTCGCATTTTCCAAAACAGATCAACTGCGGCAAGGACAATGTATTCAGCTTTCTAAGATCAACTCTCTCTGTGTCCCTTCACTTCCATGTTGAAACACATTGCAGAACATAAAGCCATTTCATCCTCCGACCCTTTGTTTATCAATTCAAGCCGTCCATTGTATCAAAGGGTATTGGTTTTCAACGCACCTTTCCACTGTGGTATCCAGAGCAGGTCTTCCTTCAATTCTACACTCCTCATTCTTTTTTAGAATAGGCAGCCACTTCAACCATAAGCCAACATTAACCAGCATTTAATTAAAATATGGGGTGCTGGACTTCATCAGCAGTTGAAATTATATTAGTTCTTCATCATCTGAAATATCCTCCGCACATCAGTCCATTGCTAGTATGTCCGGGTGGGGACAATGACTCTTTCTGCCTGAGCCACCAAAGATTTCCCCTAAGAAATAAAATTAAAGAAAGGGGGTTTTTTTCTTTCCACTGTGCAGAGGGTCTTCACATAGTCATTAGGGTACAGTCTACTAACCCTTTGTCACGTTAAGTGTTTGTTTTCTTCGTCTAAATGTTTCTCTTTTTCTTCTTTCTTATGCATTGGCGGTTCTCTCTTTTTTTCTTCTTCATGTTGCGCCAGCGGGGGGGGGGTCCATCTTTGGGGTTAAGTGATTCCACTTTTCTCCAACCCTTTGTTAAGCTCCTTCATTTACCTCATAGAGGAGGGTTCTCCATGAGTCAGAGGGGACCCCCGCCAAACCCTTCCATCTGCATGTATGTTTCTTTTGGGATTCTTCTTTCAGTCTGATGCCTCTATGTGAGGGTCCCAAGCGGTGGCATCCCTCGTGTTTGTCGGGTCTCTCAAAGACGGGGTGGCCCTCTCCTGTTTGTCGGGTCTCCTCAGCGCGGAACCCCCCCCTTCTATTATGTTGGGCTTTGAAGAGGCGGACACCACGCATTATATGTTTTAACAAATACTAACTTTATGTTTTCTTTCGGTTCATGAACCTCTTCATTTATGTGGGTAACCTCAGACGGTGCCCTCTTTTGGTATGTCGGGTCACCTCAAAGGCGGTGGCCCCTCCTGTTTGTCGGGTCTCTCAGCGGCGGAACCCCACTACTGTATATGTTGGGTCGGGAAGAGCGGAACCTCTTTTTTTGTGTTATCAATACTAATTCATGTTTTCTTTCCGGTTTGGCGCCTCTCCGTATGTCGGGTAACCCCAGAGACGGTGCCCCTCTCGTATGTCGGGTCACCTCAAAGACGGTGACCCCCCCTCCTGTTTATCGTAGTTCATCGATCAAGTAAATGTTGGGCCTGGAAGAGGCGGAGCCCTCTCCATGTGTATATGTTTACTAACTCTGTCAATAAACACTATCAGGGGTGGCATAGCTCGCCCGTGAAGTTTTATTTTAGCTCTGTAACGCGATTCTACTGAAATACATGACAATGGTGTTTCCCAGAAATCTGGAACCCCATTCAAAAGCTAAATGCCTGAAATCATTACAGTCCTCCCTTACGTCGAAACAGCAAAAGAGCTTGGGCTGCACTGATTAGTTTGGAGTTGTCCCAGTATGTGTTTTATTTTAGCTCTGTAACTTGATTCTACTGAAATACATGACAATGGTGTTTCCCAGAAATATGGAAACCCCATTCAAAAGCTAAATGCCCTGAAATTTCTGGTTCTCCTAACATCGTAATACAAAAGAGCTTGGGCTGCACTGATTAGTTTTGGGAGTTGTCCCAGTATGTGTTTATTTTAGCTCTGTAACGCGATTCTACTGAAATACATGACAATGGTGTTTCCCCAGAAATCTGGAAACCCCATTCAAAAAGCTAAATGCCCTGAAATCATTACAGTCCTCCCCTAACATCGAAACAGCAAAAGAGCTTGGGCTGCACTGATTAGTTTTGGAGTTGTCCCAGTATGTGTTTATTTTAGCTCTGTAACGCGATTCTACTGAAATACATGACAATGGTGTTTCCCAGAAATATGGGAACCCCATTCAAAAGCTAAATGCCCTGAAATTTCTACAGTTCTCCCCTAACATCGTAACAGCAAAAGAGATTGGGCTGCACTGATTAGTTTTGAGTTGTCCCAGTATGAGTTTTATTTTAACTCTGTAATGCGATTCTACTGAAATACATGACAATGGTGTTTCCCAGAAATCTGGAAACCCCATTCAAAAGCTAAATGCCCTGAAATCATTACAGTCCTCCCCTAACGTCGAAACAGCAAAAGAGCTTGGGCTGCACTGATTAGTTTTGGAGTTCTCCCAGTATGTGTTTTATTTTAGCTCTGTAACGCGATTCTACTGAAATACATGACAATGGTGTTTCCCCAGAAATCTGGAAACCCCATTCAAAAGCTAAATGCCCTGAAATTTCTACAGTTCTCCCCTAACATCGTAACAGCAAAAAGAGATTGGGCTGCACTGATTAGTTTTGGAGTTGTCCAGTATGAGTTTTATTTTAACTCTGTAATCAAATTCTACTGAAATACATGACAATGGTGTTTCAGAAATCTGGAAACCCATTCAAAGCTAAATGCTTACAAATCATTACAGTCCTCCCCCCTAACGCAAACAGCAAAGAGCAGGGGCTGCACTGATTAGTTTTGGGTTCTCCCAGTATGTGTTTTATTTTAGCTCTGTAACGCGATTCTACTGAAATACATGACAATGGTGTTTCCCAGAAATCTGTTAGTACCTTTCAAAAAGCTAAATGTCCTGAAATCTCTGTCCTCCCCCTAACGTCGAAACAGCAAAAAGAGCTTGGGCTGCACTGAATAGATTTTTGGAGTTGTCCCAGTGTGTGTTTTATTTCAACTTGTTGGGTTTTCTACTGCGAGGAAATACATGACAATGGTGTTTCCCCAGAAATCTGTTAGTCCTTTCAAAAGCTAAATGCCCTGAAATCAA
>JAHFZB010000959.1:0-20232 GCA_036884735.1 Huso huso
GTAGGCAAAAGTAAGGCGGGGCAACAGTTTGATTAAAGGGAGGTTCACTGCATGGCTTTTATTTTTTATCTGCCCGTTTTTATTTGCAAGACTGTGTATGTTGGTGTGTGTTCGTGCCACTGTCTTTTCGTATGAACTTTAAAATGTGGGATCGACTCTATGTGGTAAATTGTTTTAAACCCCTGTCTTTTTATGTTTCTATAACATCGTTGTCAATCAGGTGTAGTTTGTGTGTGATCGCGGAGATTTATTTATATATTAAATGATTTTACATGTCAAAATGTTGTCAATCTTTAATTATACAAAGTACTGTATGTAAAAATAAATCAAACAACAAAGTGCATAATACTGTATAGGCAACATTTTCACATCATGTGATTGATGTGCACCATGGCCTAGTTAGTAATCGCAGCATGGAGCTCCATTTTTTCCATGACTAAAACTCACGCTTTGACTTTTAGAAAATCGCTCGCATACCTGCTGTCCATACAGTAGTGCTTCCCAAAACAAGAACACCCCCAGAAATGCAAAATAACGTTAAATATGGAACACATTTTGCTAGTTAACATTTGTTACACAAACAAAAATACACATTAATATCACAGGCTACTTACAAATTTAATTTTAAATATTTGTTGCTAATATATATTACAGCGATGTTCACGTTCCCTTATCAAGCGTCATACTGTCGACTATATCCGATCTACTTATTAATATAAATTATACGTACAATTATAATTCATTTTAAATTATTATTTTTTTGTTAGGCTAATACATCTGATCTACAGCGATAATCACATTCTCTTATCTAGCGTCATACTGTCGAAGACATCCGATCTATTCAACTTAAACAATTTCAAATATTTGTTTAAGACAAAGTACTGGCACCCCCTGCATGTAAATATTAAATATGTGGCAGGGTAGGGCAGGACAAAAATCTATTGGTTTGTGTTAATTTAAAAAAGCAATGTTGTTGCTATAGTTTGATGTGGTTTAGCAGAGGCGATGTTTGGAGCTCGACTTCATCCCATGAGAATGCGTGGTCGGCACCTAATGATTTATCGACAAATTGGCTGTCGACCACGCGTATGTTAAAACTCTTTTGAAGAAGGTGGCCATCTCCGAATTGCTTAAACGATTGCCAATTCGGAGATGGCCACTTGTATATAACCTTGTCTGTGTTGGGGGTGGGTGTTCAGAGGAGGAGGAAAGTGAATGAGGGAGAGAGTGAAGGAGGTTTAAAAGAAACAATTGCTACTCATGCTGGAAGGACCAGCACTATACTTGTTTGGTGTCAGGGTTTTGAGTTTGTGGTTCGTTTTTTGTTCAAACTGTTAATTTTGGCTCTGTGAGCTGTGTTTGACGTCCTTTTGATTTTTTTTTTTTTTTTAACTAATTTAACTAAATGTGCCCAGCTTCCACCTGCAATACTGGTCTGTTTCAAATTCCTGGTCTGGGGACGTCACCACTCGACCTTCCTGTCACAGCACCTTTACTTTAAAAAGTCTGTAAAATGTTAGAATTCATTAAAAAATATATCATTTGAAAACCATTACAAAGTAACGAAGCTGCATTATAAAGTCAAGAGCCAGAAAAAGAAGTAATTATTTCCAACATCTGTTAAAGAAGAATGTTTTGTTTTGGCAACACAGCAGATGGTCAAGACAAATGAGTTGGATTCAAAAGCACTCATAACTAAACTACAACAAAAAAGAAATGGCTACAGAACAATATCAAAAGAAATATGGAATACCAAAATCCACAATCAGAGCGATAAATCAAGAAGTACCACAGAACAAATTCAACTGAGACGCTTGAAAGAAAGAAGTGGGTGTCCAAATAAAATTGTGTACAGCAGGTAGGAGAATCATCCAAACAGCAAAAGGACTTAAATAAAGACTTAGAAGCATCGGGCATAATAGTGCACGAAAAGAACTGTAAAAAAAAGGCACCTGAACACACAAGAGCTGTATGCATGTAGACCTTTAATAGATGCGTAATGCGGTTTCCATGGCAGCCGCAGGTCACCCCACCAGCACTACCATTCCATAACCTACAATTCAACATGTCACAAATCAAGTCGGATCTTACTATCAATCATATCAAATGTACTGTATCGAAACACTAAATCATAATTGCCGATATGGGGCACTGTTTATCCTAAACTATACAGTACTGGTCCCGCTATGACTTTTCAGTAGGATGGAGAACACACCATACTTTAGATTCCCCAAATTGCAATGTGTTCAGTGTCCAATCTATATGCCATTAACTTTTTTTTAAAACAACACAGTATAGACTGAAAAATTATTTTGCAAATTACAATAAGAATACTTCGGTAGGCTTTGCAATCATAATTTGTTAGTATTGACAGAAATGTTATTTAGCTAAAGGTTGCATCGACAAGCGGGTCAAATTCCATTCCGATTTTCTTTTTTTTTTTTTAAAAAAAGCCCAACAAAATAATGTGGCAGAGTACAGCGATAGGTTGGTTTTTCAAAGCGTGCCACTGCATGTAAACAATACATATTATCCCAGTATTACGAGAGATGTCACTTTTGGCAAGAACTGACATAACTTTAGCCCTTTCCGGTCCATTGTCGGACCTGGTCCGACATTGCAATTATTCCTATCAGGTCCATTGTCGGACCCTGTCCGACATCATTATAGAAACGCAAAAAACGGGTTTTAGTCGTTTTTTCTCCGGAAAAAGTCGAGAAAACCATTCAATGGCCGAGTGGGAACGATATAGCGAACGAAAGGGTGGGGCGGGGCTGGAGATGCCTAGTGAGTGCTTTGTTGATATGCAGGGCCTTTTAAACCCGTTTGACTGTGGAAAAAAATACTTTTAAACAGCGGCGCCTAAAATTAACTGCGCTGCGTGTGAAAATAAATTAGACCTGGCGTGCCTGACGCGCGATTAATAAATGGACCGCAAAGGATTAGGCTTCTGCATGTATGTGACAGTCTCACCAAGCACAGTAGCACAACGCAACTATCTGACCACTTGACAAACTATTTTTTTTTTCTTCTTACGTGCAGTCTGTTATGTCTTAACTTCTGCGTCTGAACAAAACATGTTCACTTACCAGAAAGGTTGTACATGAAAATCAAAATTGTCGCTTTCAATCCGGTTAAAAACAGATCCAATCCGCCATGATTCTCAACAACTTCTCTTCACAACTCCGGAGCGCGAGCAACTGTTCCATGGGGACTGAGCGCGCCTGGAACGTACCATTCACTCACCAAGGGAACCAAACATATATATATATTGCAACACGAAAAAAATAAAAATAAAAATAGATCACACACACTATACATGTTTTGTTATATAATCTTCAGTTCTTTGTATAACAAACTACATATTTATGTTTGTTTCACAAGGACATTTTCCCCACCCTATTTATTTACTTGGATTGGTCCAAATCAAATTCTGCCTGCTGGCTGGAAGGGAGAGGCGGGAAACGAGTAGCACTGTTAATTCAAACGGGCGTGATTCGAGTGGATGCTAACTCATTCAATTCAATTATTATTTTTTTATTTTTTTTGGTATGTTTGTTTGTTTGTTTCTTTTTTTTAAATAAATACAAACAGAATCCCTCACATATATTTTGTTAAATGTAGAAGCTGCATCTCCCTGTTGCAAGTTAGTTTCAGTCATGATGGGCAAGACAGCAAACTGATAGTAGGTGCTTGGTTGACAGGTGCTTTTGTATCCGAGGCTGCACACATTTGTGATAGCGCCAGAGGAATAGTTAAAAGCTATATACATGGCTGGGCAAGTGAACCTTCATGTTGAGGTGACCGATTCATGCACAGCCTCCAACTTGCTGCACCTTATTGATAGCGAGTGAATCAGTTTTCTCCATCCCTGTACATATAACACAGTGGTTTTCAAAAGGAGACAACTTAAAAACTACTGTGTTGCCTGCACAATGACTGCATTTTTATTTTAAAAAAACCCCAATGCATTTGCATTAAACACAGCCGTATGTCTCTTTTGAGAGCTGCAGAACTGCAGGTTTTTGTATGGGATCACATTTTGATGACAGTGACATGCGTTATGCATGAATGCAATTCTGCAAACGAGTGCTCTCAGGTTAGACTTTTACCCTTGCAGCGCCCACGATGTATGCAATGTGCCTGGTTGGTGTTAAACACGGCTGTAAATGTACTTCTGCTACTGCAGGTGTGAACAAGGCAGAAGAGGACCTTGTGGCAGAGATAGTTGGTCTTGTCAGAGAGAGTATTGGTCCAGTGGCAGCCTTCCGGAAGGCCATTTTCGTGAAGCGTTTGCCAAAGACTCGTTCCGGAAAGATCCCTCGCTCCGCGCTCTCCGCACTTGTGAATGGCAAGCCTTACAAGGTAATCTGGGGCCTTGGGGCAAGATCTGTTGGGCCGAGGTTTTGTATTTTGCTGTAGTTTGTGTTGTTAGGTAACATGTATCTGAACATAAAACAGAAGTAGTCTACAGTGTACTCTTCTATAGGACCAATATGGTGCATTCCTGTGTGTATATAGTACTAGATTCTATATATACAAAGACCATTTTGAGTTGGTCATTTGAATGGCTATAAACCATGCTTGACTCGTTGGAAAGGATCTGAACCCTAAGTAGAGATTTGTGGATGTTAAAATGAAGGTCTTGGTTCCACAAAACAACTGCTTCATCTGCAGTCCAGAACAGTCCTTTTTATGAGTTTAATTAGGAAACAGAATCAGCTCAAAATAAAACCTGAACAAGCCCTAATTATAAGTAAGCAAGCAGTGGTGTGAGCAGGGCAAAATGTGCAACAAATGCCCCACCCCCGGCACAGGTTTTTGATGTTTTGTTAGGCCATAGAATGTATGCTACTGTCAGAAATTCTGGGATTATCCAGTCCAAAAATTGGTTAACCCTTTGCTTCCCAGTGTCCAATATATTTGACGTTGAGAAAATAGGCATACAACAGGTATGGGAACATACCCAGGGCAGTAAAAGGTTAATGATAGAATGAGCAAGATAATGGTAGAATAAACTGGATTATCCTAGAATTTCACATTTTAAAAACAATACAATCATTGTCATTATTACTGTTATTATTGTATTTTTTTCTTTCAGATAACGCCTACCATTGAGGACCCAGTTGTGTTTGAAGAAATAGAAGAGGTCCTTCAGCAGAAACTGTAACTGCCATAATCATGAATATCAAGCAAGAATCCGACTTCTTTTACTGCTGAGCAACAATCAGACGTACTGGTAACTTTAGAATGAAGACATGCATTCCATGGAATAGCTCAGAATATACAAGTGTATTGCTGATCGCCTCTTTGCCTTCTGTCTTAATTAAGAGATGAGTCTTGATGGTTGTGTAACTATGAGGCACTATCTCCTGATTTTACTTTAACTGAAATGTCCAGCTTTTAATGATATTTCCTTTTTTTAAAGATTTAGTTACATGTATTGTGCAATGTTTCTGATCTTAATTGCAGTATTTCACACGTTTTAAATCACTGACCTTTTGACACATCCTGACAACTGCGTTTAGATGTATCTAGTATTGCACTGCTGACCGTGGAGTGTTGATAGCAGGGTGAGAGACACAAGCATGCAAAGAAAAAGCCAGCACGGAACGGGACAGTTGTGCAAAACACCCTCTCAGGTGTGTCCCCTAGCTCATGCATTACACAAGATGGGCAGAGAGAAATCTGTTGCTTTTCATTTTCACGCACTTGTATTAAAGCAAATTATTTTCAACTGGAGATGTTCCTAGTAATCCATGCTTACTTTCCCTGATTTTAGTATATTCTGCTAAACTGCCCGTAATGTTGTCCCCAAAAGTTGAGTGCAAGTTCCACACTGTTAGTAATGTAAGTATTGAGATGCATTATAGACAATCGATGGCTTATTAAGCAGTACTGCCTGTAAATACTGTTTGATTGCCTTTTTAAATTGTAAAACAGGATTGGGATGATTTGAACAATCTTTTATGGAACATTATAAAATGAAATGCAAAAAGCTCTTTTTTTTTTATCTTAGTAAAAAGGTTAACTGTTAAATCCACCGTGAAGAGTACAGAAAATAAAGTTTGCTACATTTTCAACATGTTGTGCCTTTTTTTGTGAATGTCTTTCTGGTTCGGACAACTACACCTGGTAATCAGGTAATCAGTATGGGAGCAGTAGAACACAGTACCTCTCTGATTGATTGAATAGAAAATGTGAAACAGCAATTAAAATGACATGTGAAGCTACCTGCTCGAATGGCACCAACCAGCTGCTTGCCAAATTGACTGACCTGCAGCCAGCAACTTGACCTAGAAGACACCACTGAGGTGAAATGACCCAAGAAGTGTAACAGATAAGGCATAGAAACTGAGAACTATAAAATGTGTTTCTTTCAAAACTGCACATTTCAGACCTGTGTAGCTCATGGAAGTGCAGCTAGATTTGAATACACAGTGATACACATTCTAGAAGACAAAAATCTGTAATATTAATCGAGAATTACTTTTTAATTCTAAATATTGTTCACAATAACTGGTTTTAGCCTCACAATTAGTTTTACGATACGTTTAAGAAGCAAATGCACTCCCTGGACACCCCTACAAGATGCCCATCAAAGTGCACTTCTTGTAGGGTAGGGTGAAAATAGAGACCCAGGCTCTGTTTGCCTTTTATGAGAGAACACTACAAAACATATTACCCTGATAAGCAAATCTCACTTGAAATAAAATTGATTTTAAAAATGAACCTTACCAATATAGGTGCCACACTGGTAGGTAATATTTCTCGGTTGAATTTTTTCAAAATACAGGTTTTAAAACTAAAAATAATAAAACACTCTGAAATTCAACAAGCAGGGCCTCTAGCAGTGCTTAATGGCTTCACACAGCAGAGTGTCGGCTTTCAAACACGCTGGGTCAAGCCAGCAGTAAAGCATGCCTGCCTGTTTCAATCCTGCACGGACGCCAGTTTCTTGACCAGTAAAGCACCATCCAACCACAGGTCCACGTGCGGAAGCAGCACAGCTTGATCACAAAAAAATACTGAAACAGTTAAAGCCCTAACTATGCGTAACCCTTTGCTAGCTACCTGCAATTACTAATGAGGAACCAGATACATCTCCCATCAGTTGTGAAACGTACATCCTGGGTCTGTCAATGGCAGATTCCTCAGTCAGAAACTCTTTCTGAACGGGTGTGTGCTAGCAACATGACTGGTGTCTGCGGTCCCCGCTACCCTGCCTGCCTGCCTGCCTGCCTGGCAGGTGCTCACACCTCCAGCTCCTCCCAGTCCGGGCAGTAGAAGTGGTTGAGTTTCTCACGCCCCCAGGTTGGAGATATCCACTTTGGGCACCTCGGGGCCCTGCATCAGGAGCTGCTTCTCGGGAGGGGTGCAGGGTGGGTGGTAGCAGGGCTAGCTCGATCTCCTCGGGTTTGGGCAGGTTTCTGATCAGATTGATGTACCTTTCGCGTTGGTTGTTGATGCTCTCGTCGGTCGGGCTGCGTTGACACTCCTTTCTCCGGCGATGATGACGGACGATCAGAAAGACGCAGAGATGACCAGGACTGCTAGCACTGACAGCAGGATGATGATCAGATACAGGGTGCCCCTAGAGCCTGGAGACAGAGACAAGAGTACAAGCACAGAGGTTTCGGTCAAAATACTCCAAAGTGTACTGTGGCAGGATGGCTGATGTGGTGATGTGTGACGCCAGGTTCCAGGAAAGCAGTACACCAAAGGCAGAAGATGCGGGCAAATCACTGCGTGGCGCAGTTTCTTTTATTAAACAAAATAAACTTTTCAAAACACAAATAAAAGGGCACAAGGGCCAAACACAAGAAAGCTAGAATACCGGAAATAAACAGAACGAATACCTTAACCAAACAAAGGTAGCAGTCGTTTTCTCACCTGTCTATCTCCAAAAACTCTCCAAACTCTCTATCTGTTCCTTCTCCCAACTCCAACCAAACAATGAGCCTGGAGCTGGGCTTATATAGCAGGTGGTTAGGAGTTAATTGCACAATTAACAATCAATAAACTCCTGACCACCTGCACCTGAACAATCATCCCTGGATGGGAATTAACCCCATCCTAGCCAAACACTATTACAACTGCATTTGAACCAATACACAGTCGTTTTTCAAAACAGAAGAATATACAAAATACAATCAATAACAGTAAATCATAATACAAATATATAGGGAAGCGGGCACCCGTCACATTTGCCCCCCCTTGTGCACAGCACACATGGCCCTACGGCCACCTCCCCCCCTAAAGTCCCAAATGTCTTTGTCAAACTCCTGAGGTGGGGACGGAGGCTGCCTTGGGCCCACAAGCAGTCCGGTGGTCCCAAGCAAAGATAGTTCAGCTGCCTCGGGCAATGACAACCTGGCAATCCCGGGCAGTGGAAACCCCACGATCCCGGCAAGGCAGGCCTGCAACATCCCTGGACATTGATGCAAGGCAGACAGCAACTCCAGGAGATGGTGCGGGTAGGCAGCTCCCAAAGTGGTGGCTCGCAGGACGGCATCCCCAGGTGGCGGTGGCGCAGGCAGCATCCCCAGGCGTGCAGAGCTCTCAGCGACCCCAGTCGATGCAGAGCTCTCAGGAGACGACGGCAGCGGACTCTCAGGAGGCAACGGCGACGACAGCGACCCTCGAGGTGCACTCGGGAGGGGAGCCCCTGGCCATGAAGGCGGCAGCGGAGCTCCACTTCTCCCTCGTGCTTTGTAACTGGTAGCTCCCTAGGCGGCGCGGAGCACCAGGCAACCCCAGGTGAAGCAGGACCCTCGGCGACCCCAGGCAAAGCAGGACCCTCGGCGACCCTAGGAGAAGCAAAAGACACACCAACTCCAGGTGATGTGGAGCACCAGGCAACCCCAGGTGAAGCAGGACCCTCGGCGACCCCAGGCAAAGCAGGACCCTCGGCGACCCTAGGAGAAGCAAAAGACACACCAACTCCAGGTGATGCGGAGCAGGCATTCCCGGGCGGTGCAACTTCATCCAGCGGGCTATCTTCCTCAGCTGAGACTTTGACTAGCCCGTTGTCTTCCTTCACAGGTGGGGATTGCCAAACATCTCCTTCTACTAGAGGTGGAGGGAGTAGTAGCTCCAGCTCTGCTCCCTCTGGTGGATGTGGAGGGAGCAGCAGCTCCTGCGCTACTCCCTCTGGTGGGGGTGGAGGGAGCGGCAACTCCTGCACTACTCCCTCTGGTGGTGATGGAGGGAGCGGCAGCTCCTGCACTACTCCCTCTGGTGGGGTGGCGGGAACAGCAACGCTGGTCCTTCCGCGGCGCTGGACCCTCTGGACCCCCCCTGGCGATGGGACACACCCTGGCCTCTGGCGACGCTGGACCCTCTGGACCCCTGGCGACGGACAGGCAGGCAACCCCAGGCGATGGAGGAGAGACAGCTCGCTGTTCCCCCTCTGCTGGCGGTGGAGGGAGAGACAGCTCATATTCTTCCCCTGGTCCCTTCAGCACTGGGCCTGTGGGCTTCCCCTTCTCGGGCCGTGGGCGCACCGACTCCTCCCACTCGGGCCTTGACGCACCGACTCCTCCCGCCGGGCCGTGGACGACCGACTCCTCCCCGGGCCGTGGACGCACCCCACTCCTCGGGCTGTGGACGCTCGGGCTCCTCCCTCTCGGGCTGTGGACGTTAGGCTCCTCCCTCTCAGGTGTGGACGTTCAGGCTCCTCCCTCTCCGGGCTGTGGACGTTCGGCCTCCCTCCCTCTGGGCGGCGGCAGCTCCCCTCTCTGGGCGACGGCAGCTCCCCCCATTCTGACGGGCAACTCCCCCCTCTGGGCGACAGCAGGGCTCCCCTTCTGGCTCTCGGGACGGCAGCTCCTCCCTCTCTGGCTCTCGGACAGCAGCTCCTCCCTCTCTGGCTCTCGGGACGGCAGCTCCCCCCCTCTGGCTCTCGGGACGGCAGCTCCTCCCTCTCTGTCTCAGGACAGCAGCTCCTCCTCCACTCTGGCACTGGACACTCAGGCAACTTCCCTCTGGGTACTGGACACACAGACACTTTCCCTCTCGGCACTGCACGCACTGGCTTCTCGGGTTTGGCGACTTGGGCTTCCTTCTTGGACACAGGACACTTGGGCTCCTCCCTCATGGGCTCTGGAGTAAGCAAGGCACTGCCCGCTGACACTGGTAATGGTGGAGCCCCTCCCATGTCTGCAGCCAGGTAATCAAGCACCATAGCTGCAATGTCCTGGAAGGACTCTGGGTGGTGCTGCTTCTCCCAAGCTTCCCACCGTTTCCTGTCTCGAGCCCACAGGACGTTAATCGCCACTGGAGGTCCCTCTTCATGTCCCCATCGAGGTCCACCAGCCAATACCAAATCTCCCGCGAGTAATCTGCTCTGGTAGCACCAGAGCTGGCGCCCTTCTCCAGATCGGTTCTTTCTGGGTTCTTTGGGGTGCCTTGTTTTGGCTCATTCGAGCAGCCAACACCTCTCCCTGATATTGGGAGGGGCAAATGGCCACTGTGTGCCCGAATTTGCTGCAACCAGAACACTCTTCATCCACCAGGTAGACCTGACAGACAGCAGACGGCAGTGAAGCCACGCTGGACTCTTCCTCCAGTGCAGGCTGCAATGGCTGTTGCACTGCCGGTCCCACAAAAGGGCACTTCCTCCAGCTGTGTCCAGAACACTCACAGCGACCGCACCAGTCTGGAGGCACCTCCGGCAGTCCAACCAGCAGTGCTCCAAGTGGCCGCACCAGGTGCAGCCGGGCCAGACTTCCCACGGTTCCACCCATGGCTCTTCTTGTCGGGGTGGCTGCTGCTGCTGTTGTTGCTGTTGCTGCCGCTGTTGCTTCTTGCGGCTGTTCCTTCCCATATTAAAAAAATAATAATACTTCTTCTCAAAAAAAAAAAAAAAAATAAGGCACCCACAGTACTGCTCCTGGCCTGAGTCCTCCGAGGCGCTGTTTGATCCCACGATGACACCACGCGGTGGCAGGATGGCTGATGTGGTGATGTGTGTGACGTCAGGTTCCAGGAAAGCAGTACACCAAAGGCAGAATGCGGGCAAACACTGCGTGGCGGCGCAGTTTCTTTATTAAACAAAATAAACTTTTCAAAACACAAATAAAAGGGCACAAGGGCCAAACACAAGAAAGCTAGAATACCGAAAATAAACAGAACGAATACCTTAACCAAACAAAGGTAGCAGTCGTTTCTCTCACCTGTCTATCTCCTCCAAACTCTCCAAACTCTATCTGTTCCTTCTCCCAACTCCAACAAACAATGAGCCTGGAGCTGGGCTTATATAGCAGGTGGTTAGGAGTTAATTGCACAATTAACAATCAATAAACTCCTGACCACCTGCACCTGAACAATCATCCCTGGATGGGAATTAACCCCATCCTAGCCAAACACTATTACAACTGCATTTGAACCAATACACAGTCGTTTTTCAAAACAGAAGAATATACAAAATACAATCAATAACAGTAAATCATAATACAAATATATAGGGGAAGCGGGCACCCCGTCACATGTACCTTTCAAGATTCTAAATAAACAACCTTACTTACTTGAAGTGGCTGAAATGAAATACCTGCTGTTTTTATTTCTAGTGTTGTATGTCTTTTGAAAATCGAGTAATGGAAGTACCTTCAGAGCTCACGTTCTCCTTTGTCACACTTACATTTTGACATATCTAAGACGCACTTCACAGTCCAGTATAAGGACGTGGGGAAGCAGTATGTGCACTTATATCCTGTATACACACCCAGTCCAGGTGCAGATCAAATAGAATTGCATGACTAATTATGATGCCACTGTGGAAGGCTTCTTGTCTGCTTCACTGCACTGTGAGTTCTGGACTAGCTTCCTGTTGTGAATGAAAGGAGGATCAAATGAAAATGTCCAGAGTATAAGGGTACCCACAATTCAACTGATCATGATCAGAGACACACAGGAGAGACACCAGCAACAGGATCAGAGACACACAGGAGAGACACCAGCAACATGATCTGAGACACACAAGAGAGACACAGCAACATGATTTGAGACACACAGGAGAGACACAGAAACATGATCAGAGACACACAGGAGAGACACAGCAACATGATCTGAGACACACAGGAGAGACACCAGCAACATGATCAGAGACACACAGGAGAGACACAGAAACATGATCAGAGACACACAGGAGAGACACAGAAACATGATCAGAGACACACAGGAGAGACACCAGCAACATGATCAGAGACACAGGAGAGACACAGAAACATGATCAGAGACACACAGGAGAGACACCAGCAACATGATCAGAGACACACAGGAGAGACACAGCAACATGATCAGAGACAGACAGGAGAGACACAGAAACATGATCAGAGACACACAGGAGAGACACCAGCAACATGATCAGAGACACACAGGAGAAACACCAGCAACAGGATCAGAGACACACAGGAGAGACACAGAAACATGATCAGAGACACACAGGAGACACAGCAACATGATCAGAGACACACAGGAGAGACACCAGCAACATGATCAGAGACACACAGGAGAGACACAGAAACATAATCAGAGACACACAGGAGAGACACAGCAACATGATCAGAGACAGACAGGAGAGACACAGAAACATGATCAGAGACACACAGGAGAGACACCAGCAACAGCATCAACACACACAGGAGAAACACCAGCAACAGGATCAGAGACACACAGGAGAGACACAGAAACATGATCAGAGACACACAGGAGAGACACAGAAACATGATCAGAGACACACAGGAGAGACACAGAAAACATGATCAGAGACAGACAGGAGAGACACAGAAACATGATCAGAGACACACAGGAGAGACACAGAAACATGATCAGAGACACACAGGAGAGACACAGAAACATGATCAGAGACACACAGGAGAGACACAGAAACATGATCAGAGACACACAGGAGAGACACCAGCATTGGCTTCCTTCATATTTTATTATACTGTTACTTATAAGAAAATGTGGCAGAGCAGGGCTCTGCCCTTAGAAATACTGGCAGGGAAGGAGTTAAATTCTCCTCCCAGGTTGATTGCTTCAGGTGGGAGCAATCAACTAATGAATTATTCAATTAAGGACTGAGCCACCTGGCATAAAAGGAGGCTTCAGCGTCCTGTTAGAAGAGAGAGTTCTGGAAGGAGAAGGAGCTAGTGTTTTGTGTGTGCTGTTTTACTGTTGGTTTGTGTTTGAATCCAGTGAAGGCAACGCCCAGCTTGGAAAACCTTTATTTTTGTAAGTTTTGCTTTTTGTTTTTGTGTTTATTTTATGTTTAAAACCTTTTGTTTGGCCCTATTTATTTGATTATTTTGTTTATTAAAAACTTTATTTTGAACTTTAAAACTGTCTCTGAGTCTCAAACCTGTCATCTTGTCACAGAAAACAATAACATACAACAGAGTGTTCAAATATGGTGCAGTTAAACAGTCGGGCCCTGCAGATACTGGACCATATCTGAACACCCTGGATGTGTTATTGCTCTTATAAAATGGCACGTTATAAATTCTGTTAAATAAACGAATACAAACATTAAGGTATATGGAATACATTTTACATGTTTACCACTGTAAGTCTGCACTGTAGCGTTGCTGTTTTCCTGTGGTTATACAAGGCTTTCCCCATAGTTTATTATTAATATGCTATACCACATCTCTGGGCTTTACCATGCTTACTGTGCTTCCTTATACTTTGCTACGCTTTTTACTGTGGCAAACGCTTAGAAGGGGGTCGGTCGTGGAAGTTCCCAACCAAAGGAAATGAGAGACCGCAGATTCAAGTCAAAACCTTTATTATAGTTTGCAAACCAGAGCAACACTCACAGCACACAAACGTAGGGTATGGAAGAAAGCTCGTGGTCGTGTTCCTACATACGATAATATTGCCTTGCTTTTTATAAGCAGTTCAGCCTTGGTGCACCGTGATTTCTCACGGTGCATGCTTAGTTATCGCAGAGTGTGCAGGAGCTACATAAAACAAGAAGATAGTACATTGTGGGCGAAGCTCTGTTCTCCTAACTCAAGCTGGTTTCAAGGTTTTCGTCTTGAAACTTGGCAGCACAATTTATTGCGGTTATCTTGGTTTTTTGCAGCTGTCTACAACAGAGCCGCTTGGCTGAGTCAAACCTTCCTCCAACAATAAGAGAACACTTTAAGTCAAGATATTAAGATACATACACAAACTGGACAGTGCAATGTTAATCTTCCACCACAGTCGTCCAAGACTAGTGCTAATCAGGTTAAACTAGAGCTTGTTGCTGTAGTTCAATCATGTGGGCATTGCCCTGTGTACAGTACACAGCAGGCAGGTTTTTATAGTAATGTCACGCATGTATACAGAACAGCCATGCTGATGCACCTCTCCTGTATACAGAACGTTTACACTGTATCTCTAATCCTATCAACACCGTACATTTCCTTTCCTAACCCAGGCTGCTAAAGGCATCCCGTCGAAAATAATCTATGAATATATTTCTACAGGATTTGTATTTCTAAGGGACAATAGCTGGGTCCAGTCTTGGTTAAGTGGTTTATTATTATTTATTTATTTCTTAGCAGGCGCCCTTATCCAGGGCAACTTAAAATTGTTACAAGATATCACATTATTTTTACATACAATTCCCCATTTATACAGCTGGTTTTTTACTGGAGCAATCTAGGTAAACCACCTTGCTCAAGGGTACAACAGCAGTGTCCCCCAGCTGGGATTGAACCCACGACCCTCCGGTCAAGAGTCCAGAGCCCCGACCACTACTCAACACTGCTGCCCATCATCCATAACTATTAAACACTCAATAGAGCTGAATTTTGAAATACTAAAAGAAACACGTTTAATGACAAACTGGGCGTTGGTTCAACACTGTTACCTGCTCTTCAGCTGCCCCTATATCAAATCATACTGGGTTTTGTATTTGCTCTTATTAGGACTGAAGTCATTTATTTTGAATCTTGCTCTTAATTATACTGTAATTGTTGAGATGTATTTTTGTATACAACTGTAAGTCTCCCTGGGTAGGGCGTCTGCTAAGAAATAAATAATAATACAAATAACTCCTTCCTCCAGACACAGACCACACTGTAGTGTTTAGATGAATGGGTGTGAGGAGCCTTGTGAACAATGGGAGAACTGGGCTGACTGGGGAGGTATTTGCTGCCTATTTCAATTGTCTTATTACAGTACTATTATTACATTAAAGGCAGCAGTGGTGCTCTGACTCCCTCTTGTGGTCAGTGTTAATAATTGCACTGTGTTTCTCTGCACTTTATTCACTGAACACAGACCAGCTCATTCACCTGGTATAGTAGGTCTACTTTCACTTTACTTATGACCTTGTGCTTTTGTGTATTTACTTTTAATTGCTTGAAAAAAAAGTCATTGTTTTTTTCAGATCAGTAATCTGAAAACTGGCAGCACTGGAATGCTTAATTGAACTGACTGGGAATGCTTTCAATACAAGATGGTCCATTAATTACTGTGTATGTGTTTTCTGTATCAGCATTAATGTAAAAATTTGCAATTCATTATTTCTTTATTGCTCCTTGCAAATGCCTTTAAATGTGGTGTAGACCATACAGAATTGTGTAATGTTAAATTTATAATAAACTTCCTGCAGACTATTTTATACTTTTTTTTTAATAGTTTATAGTGTGCATTTACTGTTTTAGCAAATGTTATTCCCAGAGCATTCTTACAGGAAAAAGGTGCATCTTTTCTGATTTGACATCATTCCCCCCACTTATCATTCCTGTTATTTAGTTTCCAATTTTGTTTTTTTTTCCATCCTTGAAACCTATTTTTAAAATGTTGAGCTCTGCCAGGATCTTCGCACTGTTTTCTGGTGCTTCTAGTTAGTTCCCCACAATGGAATTTGCATTATTAACATGAGACTAAGGGATGATAATGATAGGCGCAGTGCAAATAATTGCGGATGTAAAATTCAAATTGCTGGTGTGATTTCAGGTTTTCTGAATGACTGAAACGTTTCCCACAGTCAGAGCAGAGATACGGTTTCTCTTCTGTGAATTGGCTGGCGTTTTTTTTAAAATGTCCTAACTGGGTGAAACCTTTCCCAGAGTCAGGATATTCTCCACCGCCCGCCCTCATTTTAGCTGCTGGACTGGAACCTGGAAAATATGAACAGGAAAATATGAATAAGGGTAATTTGGCAAAAAATAATTCAGGGTATTTTTTACTGAACTCTGTCATTGCCTAGTGGTGGAGTGGATTAAAGCATGTGAATTTCCTGTAATGTTTTGGTCTGTCGTCCCCCCCCCACTAGGCAATGGTAACCTTATATCTGTATCTTAACTTCACCAGTACTGAGTCCTATCTTGAACTGGTTGGAATGGTACAGGAAAAAACAAATGCCAAGTAATCTAATCTATATGCACTTCCTCCCTCAAGCATGTGGATACCTTGCAATCTTGAATGACAAATGTCACAGCTAAGGGAGTCACTCACCTGCTAGACTGCATTCTGAATGTGACCGCTTGTCTTCCTTTCCAGAACCTTGCTCTCACAGATTTTCTCCAGCACCACACTACACTCCCGCAGGCGTACAGGCTCCAGCTCAGGGATGTTTGGTTTGAAGTCCTCGGATTCTTCCTTCCTGGTTTCATGTGGTCAGACTCTATGTTCAGGGGCTTCTGTTTAATTTCCAGCACCTCTTCTTGTTTAACAAAAGGGGTTCTTCTGTCTGGGGATCACCAATTCACTGTGCTCAGCTTTAATGTCGGATACCTCCATCAGACAGCAGTCACATTGCATCTCACAGAGCTCCTGTTTAATGGGGAGGAGGCCAGCCCAAAGAACTCCACTCTAAAGGGGAGAGGTTCAGGTTCAGGGAACTCCTCTTTAATCTGGACAGATTCCATCTCCACACTGTCCATGACAGCACACATGATTCTGTTTAGAAGTTGCTGAAAAAAAAAGCATTTATTTATTTATTTATTTATTTATTTACAAGTACTACTAAGGCCATTCAAGGGACCGACAAAATCTGGCCTTCACAGCAGGGGTGGCTTTACTATTGAAGGCACATTGGATTGATTGTAATAAGTTTACAATAAGTTTATTTTATCTGACTGATCTGAAGAATGTTGGATGAAAGTTTACGAATTTTTTTTTATTTTCGTTAAACACGTATGTTTAGTATTTTAGAATACATTCTCTTGAAACAACCGATCAGCAAGGAGTCATTTTGTCCTCGGATCTTAAATTTAGAATTTTTTACAAAACATGATGTGTGATACAATGTTCTAGAAAACTTTCTAAAACTGCATATTTTTTAAATATTTACACAAACATTGCAACATATCTGAGGCCTAGTTACTTTTTTGAGGTGCAGGCAAACTACCGATAATACCTTTTCAGGTTTACACTGATCAACAAGGCCGTCAATACACTAGATTTACCATCGATAATACCTCCAGGTTTACACTGATCAACGAGGCCGTCAATACACTAGATTCACCATCGATAATACCTCCAGGTTTACACTGATCAACGAGGCCGTCAATACACTAGATTCACCATCGATAATACCTCCAGGTTTACACTGATCAACGAGGCCGTCCAGTACACTAGATTTACCATCGATAATACCTCCAGTTTACACTGATCAACAGAGGCCGTCAGTACACTAGATTTACCATCGATAATACCTTTCAGGTTTACACTGATCAACGAGGCCGTCAGTACACTAGATTCACCATCGATAATACCTTTCAGGTTTACACTGATCAACGAGGCCGTCAGTACACTAGATTTACCATCGATAATACCTTTCAGGTTTACACTGATCAACAAGGCCGTCAATACACTAGATTTACCATCGATAATACCTCCAGGTTTACACTGATCAACGAGGTCACAGTACACTAGATTTACCATCGATAATACCTCCAGGTTTACACTGATCAACAAGGTCGTCAATACACTAGATTCACCATCGATAATACCTCCAGGTTTACACTGATCAACGAGGCCGTCAATACACTAGATTCACCATCGATAATACCTCCAGGTTTAGACTGATCAACGAGGCCGCCAATACACTAGATTCACCATCGATATAATACCTCCAGGTTTACACTGATCAACGAGGCCGTCAATACACTAGAATTTACCATCGATAATATCTCCAGGTTTACACTGATCAACGCCCATGGTCGTGTTATTATAGCGCAGATTTCAGCAGATCTGCACGGAATCAGAGATGCACATCCTTCGAGGGCTGCTGTATGACGTCGCTCAACTTCACCCACAGAAATCTGTTGCAGATTCTGCAGACCAGCACAGCTTTGAAAAAGTTACTGCGGGAGGCTGGCTCGCCTGTGAACCACAGAGACAATGCAGAGATCACGAGTGACCTGCTAATCGCAATGCAGATAACCACTAAAACTACTGCTGTTAGCTGGGGCAAGAACAACATCTTATCATAAGAACATAAGAAAGGTTACAAGCGAGAGGGCCATTCGCCCATCTTGCTAGTTTGGTTGTTAGTAACTTATTGTTGATCCCAGAATCTCATCAAGCAGCTTCTTGAAGGATCCCAGGGTGTCAGTTTCAACAACATTACTGGGAGTTGGTTCGAGACTCCCACACCACTGTAAAAACGTGCCTCCTATTTTCTGTTCTAAATACCTAGAGTCCTGTGTTTTTACTTGAAATCACGAAATAACATGAAATGTAACTAAATAAAACAACATGTAAATATAAAAAGGAATAACACAAAAAAGCATTATAAAACAACAAACATAGTGACATTTTAAATTGTGAGGTTTATACAAAATACTTGAAAAAATACTTGATATCGAAGTTAACACAGTACGACTAATCATAACACAGTCTGAAGGGAAACGGAAGCTCTGGGCAGATGGATAATTTGGAGCGAGTCTTTTGGATGAACTGTGATGGAAGAGAAGAGATGTTTGTTTGTAAAATGCCCGAACCGCTCATAACAATTAAACAACGCTGCAAAAGAATTTGAGCATGAGGGGATGTGTGCAGCTGACGGTGACAAAATAATGACGGCAGATTGTGCAACTGTCGGCTGGAACGGAGTCGAAAACATACCCAGAGTAAATAGCAATAGCTGTTTATTACTTTTGAGAAACTAGGACTTGTTTGCTTGTACGGTATTTTGTATTAGTTTGGTAGTTCTGTGTTTTATTGCAAGTGGTGTATACTTTCCACTGGAGCAAATGCTGTTGTGGTTTTGAATGGATTTGAATGAATCTGCTTTGCTTAGTGTTTAAATACTGAGAAACCCCAAGCTTGCTGTGTACTGGAGCCCTGCTTCAGTGCAATGGGATTGAAATACAATTCATACTGTTTATGTGTAAACATGTATTTTTTAAAATGTTGTCTCATTGTATTTTCATAGAGGTCATGGGCAGTATTTACTGTAAATAGATTAAAAGAGTGGGGACTGTACGTGCCGTTACTGCCGCTAATGAGAAATTATTTTTCTGAGAGGTCTGTTTGTCAGAATGCTTTTAAAAAATCGGATAATGTTTAATACAAAATATGCATGTAGTTCAAACATGACGTGTACTATTATTGATATACATTTATTTGAGTTGTTTTTAATGTGTATCTGTAATAAAACGACATTTGTGACAAATAAAACAAAAATTATTTAAAAATAAATAGAAAAAATAATTCCACAGGGGCTCTATAAATACCCTTTACCTAATCTCCACACACATACATAATTAAATGAGATGTAAAAAATAATAATAATAACAACTTAAAAAAATCCTAGACAATGTTGTTTTTACCACCTTAAAATAAAGTACTACATAAATAAATAGTGTGTGTTTTCTCAATCGAGTTGGCGATCAATGAAATAATGAAGTAAGAGATCAAATCAATAAATAACAATGGCATATCCTCAAAGTGATTACTGTGAAGTCATGTGCATTGCCAGTGTTATTAGGGGATGCTGTGTTGTGTTTTTTCCAAGCCGCTACTAAATGCGCTGCAAGGTTTGAGCGCGCTTCTCTGGAAGCTCTAAATGACGCCAGAAACACAGCAGCCAGGGAGCAGCCGGGCGCACAGCTCTGGGTAACAGAATCCAACCAATGTGTACCCGCTAGATCAGGGGCGGGCAATTCCCGGTCCTGGAGGCGGTGTCCCTCTGGACTTCGTTCCAACTGACCAATGAAGCTGGCAAGGCACTTAATTAGTGCAATTAAGTAATTTAGGAAGGCTGTCTTCATAGACAGATAC
>JAHFZB010000960.1:0-20229 GCA_036884735.1 Huso huso
GGAGCTGGAAATAACCACACACTGTTCTGTCTGATTCATTTGAATCTGTACTGGAGCTGAGATAACCACACACTGTTCTGTCTGATTCATTTTTTAATCTGTACTGGATCTGAAATAACCACACACACTGTTCTGTCTGATTCATTTTAATCTTCTCCTCTGCGTGTGCAGAGTGCGGAGCTCAGTGTGGTGAGGGTTCTCCTCTGCGTGTGCAAGTGTGGAGCTCAGAGTGAGTGAGGGTTCTCCTCTGCGTGTGCAGAGTGCGGGCTCAGTGAGTGAGTGAGGTTCTCCTCTGCGTGTGCAGAGTGCAGACTCTCAGTGTAGTGAGGGGTTCTCCTCTGCGTGTGCAGAGTGCGGAGCTCAGTGTGAGTGAGGGGTTCTCCTCTGCGTGTGTGGAGTGCGGGCTCAGGTGAGTGAGGGTTCTCCTCTGCGTGTGTAGAGTCACGGACTCAGAGTGAGTGAGGGGTTCTCCTCTGCTTTTTTCTTTTCACTTTTCATCCTTTGTTTCTTATGTCATAGTTTTAAAAAAGAAATGGATTAATAGTTGGGTCTTTTATAAATTGCTGTGATGGCCAAGGATTGGGGGTGTCCCTAGGGGATCAAGTCCCAATTTGAAAATATTACACAGAGAAATGGTATAAAAATTGTAGTGAATGTGTCTGTCCCTGTTGAGAAATGTTGGTCGAACTTGGAAAGCGTAATCAGGTGTGAGAATATCAAGTCGGCTTCACCTATGAACAAGTTTGGTGTCGTGTTCTTGGTAATGAAACAATAGTTTGGGAAATTGTTCAGCAATGTTTGGTTATTAATGGATGTTAGTGTCTGTTCTGCCTCTTGCGGCTCCCGCTAGGAAACAAATTTCTAATATTCCTCCTTTTTGAAAAACTAACTTATAGTGAGAGAGAGCTAAGCAGTCATAGAAAAATAATGTGAAGCATTACAATGATTCCTCTGGGTTTGTAAATCCCTGAGTTAAAGCATGTAGTTCTTTCTGAAGACAGTTATATATGCTTCTGAACGACCTGAATGGAGAGCTAAATGTAGCTTTCAGGTTTGGTGGATAGTAGCGAATACGCCGTTTTTGCTTCTTCTGAAACAATGAAATGTTTTAAATGTGGCCATTAAGGGCATATTGTGAAGACCTGCAAGAGGACTGTGGAGAAACTGAAAGTGAGAGGAAGAAGCCCTGGGAGCCAGGGTGATGGACTCTCGGATCTGGCCGCTGTGATAGAAAAAAGCGGGCTGAGAGACTGAAAAGCTCCAACCTGGTTTGTTTGAGTCTGGTGTGGTAGAAGGTGAAAGTGAGTTACAGGAACCATCTGAAATAGACAGGAGAGGCGGGGCTGTGATTGTGACCGGGGCTGGAGAGATACCTGAAGTGGGGTTGTCAGGTGAGGACAGGGTAGTGAGGGAGAGAACAGATTGGGAATCTGGAACAGAATGAGGCTGCGGTTTGGTGTTTGAGAAAAAGAGACAGAAGCGGGAGAGTTTAAACTCTCCAAGGAAAAGAAAGGCTAAAAACAGACACAGTATTACAGTGAAGCGCAGCCTTGTTTCTGAGGCTGGGGTCATTCGGGCTGATGAATCAGAGGTGAGCTGTCTGTGAGAATGGACTGTGCTCAAACACACAGCACAGAGGTCAGTGGTGGCGATTTTAGCAAAGGCAGGGACAGTGATACTGACTCTCATTAGATCTGATCTGTCGGCTAGTCAGGAAGGCGAGAGGGGTATAGTGCTGAAAGCATTCCGGTTATTTTAAAGCTCCATTAAGGGAAAAGAGGTTCAAGTTTTTGAGCACTGCCCTGATTTACAATTGTTATTAAATTCTGCACAGCAAATTAGGCGCTTAATGCAGCTGTGTTGGGCATGGAACAAAAGAGACAGCAATTAAAAATGTAATAAGCAAAGTTGGTGCCTCTCTAAACAGGAATGATGTATAAGTCTACACAAGCATCTTTTCTTTTGTACGTTTTACTATTATTTGTACTTTCAGTGCATCTCTTTCAACCCTACAATGCAGACTCTTAATATAGGAACTTTAAATATAAGTGGGTAGAGATTGTGCAAAGAAACACTCTGTTTGAATATTTAAACCAAAAGTTAATGTTGCCATGATTCAAAGAGACCCATACAGATGAGAATAATAAATCTGAGAGGATTCAGGATTGGGAAGGGAGTTATTTGTAGACGGTAGAATGTAGTATTTGTTAATGTTTATGTACCAAGCGATGGGGGAGAGGGTGCTGTTTTTCAGACTCTCAATGGGTTATGTGGGAGTCAGACTGAAAAGTGGTTTATTAGCTAGTGATTTTAATTGTACAGTTGATGACAAGCTAGACAGAAATAGCCCAGAGCCTCACCCGGGGTCAGTTAAGGAGCTGGTTGAGTGTTTTAATAGCGCATGATATATGGAGGATGTGTGGAGGTAATGAATCCTTATGTTGAAAAGCACTGTACCTGGGCTAAGGGGGCCATGAGAATATAGGTTTAGCTCGACTAGATACATTTGATGTGTTAAGCATCATTTAAATTACTTTTCTAAATGTACTATTCATCCCACAGGTCTATCTGATCATAGTTTGGTCAGTTTGAATATGATTATCCTACTGAATGTGTTTATTCTTCCTATTGGCATTTAAACTAAACTTTTACATTTTAAACTAATTTTTAAAATGTTTAAATTCTTTATGAACGATGAAAGGCAGAAAAGGCTTTTTTTTTATCAATAAGGCAATGGTGGGACGTGAGTAAGTTCAGACCCACTGTTTTGTCAACAATACACTATGAATACAAAGAGCACTAAGCGAGGTGATGAGAGAGCTGGAGGAGGATATCACTGAACTCATAGGGCTCTGAAGAGAGTTCATTTCTCTGGAAGATGTGCTGGCTATCGAGGGAGATGGGGGCTGTCAGAACAAGCCAAGGACAGAGGTTCATTTCTCTGGAGATGTGTGCTGGCTATCAGGGAGGGTGGGGGCTGCCAAGCCCTGACAGAGGTTCATTTCTCTCTGGAGATGTGTGCTGGCTATCAGGAGGTGGGGCTGTCAGAACAAGCCAAGCTGACAGGAGTTCATTTCTCTGGAGAGATGTTCTGGCTATTGGGGGCTCAAGACAAGCCCAGCTGGTTCATTTCTCTGAGAGATGTGTGCTGGCTATCTGGGGGTGGGGGCTGTCAGAACAAGCCTGCCTCTTGTATGACTCATTGTTGCTCTTGTTTTTTGTGACACAGACCTTGTGACAAATGTTGAAAAGGAATTGTGGTGAACAACACTTTGTTTCTGTGTCACCTAGCAGCCCTGTATTTATTGTAACTCTCACAATAGTCTGCAATAGATTTTACACCTCAGTGTGCCAGAATGTAATCCAGCTCTTCTTTTCTCAGAGTCTGTGAGGCGAGAGGTCCTTAAATCAGGTATGTGAGTGTGTGTGGAAATCCACAGCCTGACTCACCCCAGCACAGCCCTGCCCAGTTGGTGTGTGCTACACATCTTCTGAACTGAAAGTACAGGAGGGTGATTGTAAAATAATGCTCTCTTTATTTCTGTGTTCTAGAATGGAAGTGGATCCTCAGCTCAGCAGGTATGTGTCTCTTCAATGGATTCCTTTCACAGTGGAGGTAAAGAACAGCAAAGAACCCCCGTCTCACTCACTGTGTTTACATCTATAATAAAAGTGACTTCATGTTAGCAGGTTCATATAAACCCTGCATGCTAAAGGTGCTGGTGACCATGGCATTGACCTCATATGAAATGCCACACTGAGTCATAGTTTCTACTGTATAGAGACACAACACTTTGAGTAAACTGTCTTCATTTTGGTAAACAGCTGTATTCTTTGAGTTTCTTTGCTGAGTCAGTAACAATTACCCCTTTGCTGCCACACTTTTTTTTACCTCTGGCTATATATTGATACAGAGAACACACTAAACACTCACTGTATTGTTGTTATTATTATTATTATTAGCACATTGTGGTTAGCTGCTGCCCTCACAGCTCCAGGGTCCTGGGTTGAGTCCGGCCTCAGGGGTCTGTCTGTGTGAGTTGCATGTTCTCCTGTGTTCACGTGGGTTTTCTCTGGGTACTCTAGTTTCCTCCCATAGTCAAAAGACATGCTGGCTGGGTGGATTGGCCTCTCTAAATTGCCCCTTAGTTTGCTCTCTGCGATGGACTGGCGTCCCATCCAGGGTGTGAAGTCTCCTTGCTTCCCTGTGTCTGTGGGTTAGCTCGGCTCACCGCAACCCTCTATAGGATTAAGCAGTTATAGATATTGGATTATTATTATTATTATTATTATTATTATAATAATAATAATAATAATAATAATAATAATAATAATAATAATAATTATTGTCTCTCTCTTCTTCACGTTGACAGTTTGACTCTGGACCTCGATACAGCACCCCGGCTCACCCTGCCTGTGGATGAGAAACAAGTGAGAAGGAAAAGGCAGGATTATAACAATCCCCAGAGATTTGATTACAGGCGCTGTGTCCTGGGCAGGAAGGCTTCACCTCAGGGAGACACTACTGGGAGCTGGGGTGGGAGAGAATACATTCTGGAGATTAGGAGTCAGCAGAGAGTCTGCCCGAGGAAGGAGGGTTCAGCATGACCCCCAGCAGGGTTACTGGACTGTGGGGTGGGATGGAGATGAAGATAAAAGATGAGTTAATTGCTCTCTTGACCCCAGACCCCCCCCGGAACCTGAAGCCCCCAAGCTGGGGGTGTATCTGGTTATGAGGAGGGCGGCTCTCCTTTTACAATGTGGAGACAGATCTCATCTACACTTTCACTGACATGGAGTTCAATCCCAATGAGAAACTCTATCATTCTTCTGGACTTGGACGAGAAAACAGACCTTGCACTGGTGTCCCTGGGAAGATGAATGACAGCTCTTTCTTTCTTCTAGAATGGAAATGGATTCTTGCTGCATCAGGTACTGGTTCACTTTACTACTTGTTTGCTAGAGGCTGATATGCTTGTTGATTTATTATTCATTTCTATAACTCCTATCTGGTTTGAAGTGTTACAGAACACCCTTTAGTGTTTTCAACAAACACACAGCCATTGTTGCTTTTCATAATAATAACAACATGGGTCATGCAGGTTTTTATTTTATAGTATTGATAAGTTCATGTCATAATAAAAGTCTGCACTTGTTACAATAACAGCAGTGTATAAGTTTAAATTATTACAGAACACGCTTTGTGTTTATAACAAACACACTTTCCATTACTGTCTCCTGTGCCTAAGCATTGCTGAATATCTTTACAACATTATATCAATTGTTTGATATTTTATTCACATAAATTAACTGAGAAATGGCAAAACACAGTGTGAGGATTGTGTCACCTCCATGTGTACCTGCCTGACTCTTCACACAGTGTGAGGATTGTGTCACACCTCCATGTGTGCCTGCCTGACTCTTCACACAGTGTGAGGTTTGTCACACCTCCATGTGTACCTGCCTGACTCTTCACACAGTGTGAGTTCATGTACCTGCCTGACTCTTCACACATGTGTCACACCTCCATGTGTACCTGCCTGACTCTTCACACAGTGTTCTGACACACCTTGTTAAACTCTCTTCACAGTGGGATTGTGTCACACTCCATGATGCCTGACTCTTCACAGTGTGAGGTTTGACCTCCATGCCTGCCTGACTCTTCACAGTTCTGTTTTAAATAGGGGATGTGCATGATGCTGATACAGCGTAGTGATATTCATTAGGACCATAAATCATTCTACACACTATGAAAGAAAAATAACAACGATGAGATTTTAGTTGTGCAGCTATTTAGTTTTAAATTGAACATTCTGAAATGGTTCATAAAATGTCATGGATGCTGATGAGCGGGGGTTCACATAACTGTGCGCAGCTTCATGCGTGCACCCCAAAAACAATACGGACTTCCATACCATCAATTGCATTTCTAACAGGAAAGCATTTTCATCCAGGCAGCGGTCGTATTATCTGGCTGTGACTCATACCTGCCTTTCTGTTGGTTTTCTATTGAGTCTCATAGTCTGAGATCTTTCAGTGATCTCTGGGTAACTGAAAGCTTATTATCACTGATCATAACTAAATCCCAGGCCCCATATTTCAGTTTAGGCTGGAGGGTTAGTCCTCCCTGCTAAGCGCTATCATTGGCTGCTTTAAAGATTTAATAAAACAAAATGGAGGGATAGGTGGAATCACTCCAGTTCATAATATCAATCATTTTCTTTAATGGACACTTGAAGCAGCCAATGATAGCAGGGATCTCGGTTTAGCTGTCCACTCAGAGAAGAGGGTGGTTCGGGAGTGGCATTGTGAAAGCTCACTGGCAGCTTCACTTCCCAGACTGGCCAGCGGATGAGAGGAGGAGTCGATGCTTGAGAGCCCGTTACATTTAAACATGAGTTTAAAAATACATTTACTTCAACATTTTTGAAAATAACATTTTGTTCCCTCAGTTATATCCTTCTATAGATACTGTTGTGCTGTCAAGCTAACGTGTTTAACAACACTAATACAGTGAAGAAGTGTTTGTTTCTTTTTGAATCCCCAGGGCTGGAATGTGGTGGTGGGATATTGAAATAAACAGAGAATGTGAGATGATTTGTGGGGTATGAATAACCAGCAATCGGACTCTAGTTAAACATTCAGAAACTCTGGTTGTTGTCTCTGACACTGCCATTAACCCTTTAAGGGCGTGATGGTGTAACACGATCATACTGAAGTGTCATTCTGGGCCCGTGATCGGGTAACCACGATTAAAACACGCCGTTTCTTTCACTTGCTGGGACACCATACTTTGCAGTACAACATTGCGCTTATCGTTGGATAGGGGAGGGTTGAACTTCACTGTCTGATTGGTTGTTATTAGGTGTGATGTCACTGAGGCAGGCGTTTCATTTTTTAAGGGCGGAGACATTTACAGCGGCATGAAACAAAACATCACAGGAACTTGTTTAGAGCTAATGTGAAAAGCATTGAAAACACTGTCAATCCGATGTGTTTGACTGATAGTTTATCAGAACATGTATTCTGTCACGTGTTTAATATATATATTGAAAAGGAGAGGAGGGTATTTTTATACAGTTGGGTTTTTACTGGAGCAATCTAGGTAAAGTACCTTGCTCAAGGGTACAGCATCAGTGTCCCCCACCTGGATTAAACCCCGACCCTCCGGTCAAGAGTCCAGAGCCCTAACCACTACTCCCACTGCTGCCCCCATCTATATTTACATTCTGCCCCATTTAAACTCTGTGCAATCCCAGCTCAGCTAGCCAGCCTCGTGTGCCTCCCAAAGGTAACATTGAAAAGGAGAGGAAAAGTGTGTTTAGTTATAATGCCCAGATTGTGAACTCACTGTAAAGTGAAGATCATGTGAACACTACAGGGGTCCATGTTACTGACATGCATATGAGAACTGCTGATCTGATTGTGATGAAACTTGTTTGAACATTCTTTCTACATTATTAAAGTGTCACAATCTGGAGCCTGTCTGCACCTCCTCTCATGGGTGTACCCCTCCCTCTATCCTTCTCTCCTCTCTCCTCCTCTTCTCCTCAGGTGGGGATGCATATCCCAGTGTACTCGGAGGCTGGGCTTCTGATTTGTCAGTGTTTTACCGACTTTTCTACTCTGCTTTAAATTCATCTGATCCTGTGAAGCAGTTGTGTCTCTCAATCACAACTGAGAAACATGTTCATAATAAACTTGATTCATTCTGTTGAAACAACTAAATGGGCTTTTCAATCAGCCAAGCCTTCATTTTCATTACAAGCAGGGCGTGCAAGCGAGATCGCGACATGTTAATAAGAACTCCCTCTTTATTAAAGCTAGAATGAACAATACAGTATTTTGCTGGACTCGCTATTACAATCGCTGTGTGTGACTGTATTGACATTAATAAAGGGTAACCTCTGCTTTGCAATGAAAAAGTAAGACTTACGATTTAAAGCCCATTTAGTAGAAAAAAAATATAAATAAATTGAATTGTACAGTTGTGATTGAGAAGCAATTGATTAAATTCTTAAGGAGATGAGAAAACTCAGGATGAAAAAACGAAATCCGAAGCCTAATTATGTTTATGCAAATGCCTCTCCTCTCCTCTCCTCTCCTCCCTCTCCCCCTCCTCTCTCTCCCTACTCTCTCTCCCCTCTCCCTACCTTTCCCTCTACCTCCACCTCTCTCTCTGCTCTCTGTCATCTCCCTACTTTCCTCTCCACCTCCCTCTCTCCTCTACCTCCCTCTGTCCCCTCTCTCTCTACCTCCCTCTCCCCTCTCTCTCCTCTCCCGTCCTCTCCTCTCCCCTCTCTAGCCTCTACCTCCCTCTTGCCTCTCTTACATCTCTCCTCTCCTCCTTCTTTCTCCTCCCTCTGCCACCCTCTCTCCCTCTCCTCTCTCTCCTCTCTCCTATCCTCTCTCTCTGCTCCCCATCTCTCTCATCCCCTCTAACTCCCTCCCTGTCTTCTCAGTTCGGTTGAATTCAAGATTGCTTTATTTGAATGACAGACATCAGCAGTATTGCCAAAGCAATTACATTACATATCATATGAACAATATAATTACAATAACAACAAAAATAATAACAATGATCATAATTATTATATTAATAATAATTCTAATAAATATAATAATTTGGAAGGTGTCAGTAAGGTTAGTGATTTCAGGAGAGCCAGTTGCTTTATCGAATTCCTCTGTGCTGTTTGGGCCATTTATAAGTATATGGTTCAGATGGTACGCTTGCATGGCTGTATTATTGTGTTACTGAGCTGTGTCTGTTCTTTGTAGGAACATACAGTAATTTGACTGTGGTCTGACAGAGGTGTTTGTGGCCTGACAGTGAATACATTAATAAAGGAGGGTCATGTCAGTGATGGCATAATCAACTCGCTAGTCCCAAGAGCTGAGCAACATGTGAATCTACTAAAGGTCCCTCTGATCCTGCCATTAATGATGTACAGACCCCAGGCTTGTAAAAGAGATGCACTAACTGCCTCCCATTTGTGTTCTACAATACAATCAGGGTTGTTTCTGTGGATTGAGGTGGGTGTGAGGTACAGAGGGGTTTGTCCAAATATAGCTGTTACCTTGTGTGCTTCTACAGTCAGGCTCTGTTCTGTTCTGGGTGAAATCAGAGCAGCACATTTCCCTGGGTCTGGAAATGGCTGATCTCTGTGTGGAGGTGAAAATATTCCTCATTGTGGTTTGTGGGGGGCTGTAAATCTCGTTTAATTGACCACGTTTTAAACCATTGTTAACCCGTTTAAGCGGCCATAAATTTAATGTTTCACTCATTTCTATTTTTATATTTTACTTCCACACTATTTTAAGTCCCTATTTTAACTTGGTTTGTTATTCAAAGTCGTTACCAATGGTAAAACAAAAAGCATAAGGAGGGCTGTACGTTAGCACTAAAATGTAATCTATTTTAATAGCATGAAATAAACATTCTAGTCGATTTTACAACGTACCATTTCTACAGAAAACTCCATAAAAAGTGTGTATCCAACATCGAAAAACATTAAAAAACAACTCTATTTAAATTAAACTTAAAACAGTGACAAGACCACATTGTTTGTTTCATTCACTTGTATATTGTTGGCGGGAAACAAAAACATGTCCAGAACCAAAAAACTTTATTTTTTTCATTAAAAATAAACGGTACTCGTTGTCTGATACAATGAAAACTAAAGACTTCATCCCAGCGTCCCTCCCCCTTCACAATGGACTTCTTCATTTCCCAGCGTCCTCCCTTCACATGAGCATTCACATGAAAAAAAAATAAAGGCTTCATTTCATTTGCGATCCCTCCCTTCACACAATGGCACATGAGCATTCATGAAAAATAAAGACTTCATTTTCCAGTGTCCTCCCTTCTAGCATTCCATGCGACTTCATTTCCCAGCGTCCCTCTCTTTCTGGTTCACATGAAAAAATAAAGACTTAATTTCCCAGCGTCCCTCCCTTCACAGCAGTAGCATGAGCATTCACATGAAAAATAAAGAACCTTCATTTCCCAGCGTCCTCCCCTTCATGAAAAAATAAAGACTTCATTCCAGCGTCCCTCCCTTCATGAGCAACATGAAAAATGCATGAGCATTCACATGAAAAAATAAAGACTTCATTTCCCAGCGTCCCTCTTCTCTTTCACGATTTCCCAAGCGTCCCTCCCTTCCGGTTCACATGAAAAAATAAAGACTTCATTTCCGTCCCTCCCTTGAATAATTGAAAAATAAAGACTTCATTTGTTCTGTGAGTTGCAGATGTCCTGTTAGCCTGAATTCACATGAAAAAAAATAAAAATATGGACAGATTAAAAAGCTGTTCTGTAGTTGTCCTGTTAAACACACAATAAAATGGACAGATATGCGCCAGAGCATCTGTTACCCCGTTCTTTTTTTATAAATAAATAAACAGTAGCTCCATGTTTTCTTTTTCCAATGTATTTACAGTGTTTTTGAATGGGCCGTGAGGTACCTTAATCACACAGGAATGGGCCGTGGTAACACTTAATCACACAGGCTATTCACTTTACTGAAATAATGTACAGTACTAACACTAGGGCCTATGGAATCACACAGGCTATTCACTTTACTGAAATAATGTACAGTACTAACACTAGGGGCCCCTATGGAATCACACAGCTATTCACTTTACTGAAATAATGTACTGGGCCTATGGCACAGGCTATTCTTTACAAGGCCCTATGGAATCACACAGGCTATTCACTTTACTGAAATAATGTACAGTAGGCTATTCACTTTACTAGGGCACTATGGAATTCACACAGGCTATTCACTTTACAAATAATGTACAGTACTAACACTAGGGCCCTATGGAATTACACAGGCTATTCACTTTACTGAAATAATGTACAGTACTAACACTAGGGCTAAATTACATGTACTTTACTGAAATAATGTACAGCACTAACACTAAGGCCTATGGAATTACACAGGCTATTCACTTTACTGGAAATAATGTACAGTACTAACACTAGGGCCCGATGGAATTCGTTTTTCTGATTTCCGTTTTTACCGTTTAAAAAATGTAATTCAGTTAAATGAATTTATTCACACTACGGGCAAGGTGAACAACACAAAACCGTAAACCTACAGGCTTCTACTTTTCCCATTTGGTTTGCGTTCGTCTTCATTGGATTAAGTATTGTTTTATCTAATTGTATTGAAAAATAGTATTGTTCACTTTAAAAACTGTTTTGTTTTGTTTGTTTTGTTTTTAGTGCAGTGTGGGCGGCTCCAAAGCAAACAGATGGGCGTGTTTCATAACTTTTAGGTTTGAACTTGATCAATTCTATATTACTACTATGCCCGTGGTTTCACTACCATAAATCTTCTCTGTGTGAACATTGGGATCGTATTGTTCAAAGTGACGGCTGTAATAGCAGTCTGTGTGTGAGAGTACTTTTTTGTCTTGTAATACAGGCGTTAAAAACAGCGTTGTCTAACTAAGTCCTTAAAATGTTTCTTTTATTTTCCATGATTAGATTTATTACTGCCTTTTCGAGCGGTGAATTAATTATTTTTCACTGACTCATCCCTTCGTTGTTTATCCCTTACAGAATACCCCGTCTCATTTATAACCCAGCTACAGAAACACCCCCTGGCACCCATTCACCACTTTTGAAACCAAAGTTACCACTGCCTGTACTGACCATTAGTTTCATGTTCCCTTCAAATATAAAAATCTCAAGCAATGCTCTACTGCAAATGTTTTTTTTAGTACAGCGGCAATTCCGGTTAATATTCTTTTGATTCCGTCCGTGCTCTCGTTACACAGACTCCATAGAGCCCTATAAAGACCTGTAAAAGACAGTTCGATGGAGATACAACAACTGAGAGGCCGGGTCAGTCCTTAATTTATACAAGATAAGTGATCATGTGGAGGAACAGGTCAGGTTTCCTTAAAAGGAAAACCAGAAAGAAGAAACATATCTTTGAGGAAAATATGCAAAAATAATTTGATAATATATTTTACTGTTAAGTTGCGTTTAAGCGGTATAATACAAATTTTAAAACTAAAATATTTTTTAAATCCCCGTTTACCGTTTAGCGTTTAAACCCTTCAACCTAGTAGTTTGGGGTTCAGAGGAGGGGTGTGAGCTGCGTTTTGTATATTTTGAGCCCGTGTGTGTGTCTGTCCTTGTTTAATTGAGCCGATGGATTGGCGGGCTCCCTCTGTGCCCACACTAGTATTCCCCGAGTCCCTGCCGTGTGTGACTGTGTGCTGTGTTTCAGGAGGGGCACTATGATCTCCTGTAGCCTGAGGACAGTGATTAGCACATCTGCCACATTTCCGTCTCTAATAGGATCATAATATCAATATTATTTGTTGAGAACAAACTCAGGGTCTGTGCTCTTCAGCCTGAAGACCGGTACAGACCCTGGATGTTCAACAGCTGATTGAAAGAATCTCATCTTTTCTCTTTTGTTTCTTTAAATTTCTATTATTTATAATAAAACAAAATGCAAATTACAACATTAAATAAATATGTAGATGTGTCTGTGCAGTGATACTGTGTCTGATACACACACACACACATTGTTTTTCTTCATATTCATATCCATTCGTTTCTGGTATTTTCCCAGGTAAACTAGGGTTTCCTGTGTCCTACCAAGTGCTGCTGGTCCCTCAGTCCAACCGTCCTGAGCAGAGGGTGTTGAGGGGCTGTTTTATCTCACCCAGCTCAGTGGTGGCGGGGGGCTGGCTGACGAGGGCTCTCAAGCGTAACTGAGCTGGTGCTGCGGCTGGTTGGTGCTCGGCGGAGGGGCTCTGGGTCTGGCTGGTCCTGGCTGGGCTGTGCTGCTCTCTGGTTGCAATGGCTCAGGCAGTGTTGGATAGTGCTGTGCTGTGCGGGTGAGGGGTGGGTTGGCCCTACTTAAAGTGTGTGTGTCCTGTGGCTCAGGGTCTCCTCACTGGTGTGTGTCCTGTGGCTCAGGGGTCTCCTCACTGGTGTGTGTCCTGTGCTCAGGGGTCTCCTCACTGGTGTGTCCTGTGGCTCAGGGGTCTCCTCACTGGTGTGTCCTGTGGCTCAGGGGTCTCCTCACTGGTGTGTGTCCTGTGGCTCAGGGGTCTCCTCACTGGCGTGTGTCCTGTGGCTCAGGGGGTCTCCTCACTGGTGTGTGTCCTGTGGCTCAGGGGTCTCCTCACTGGTTGTATGCTGTGCTGGGGGGCTGGCTGGGCTGCGACCCCATGGCTGTATCCTTGAGGATTTATCAAAGACCGGACGCCTTCCTGGTTGAGGTGCAGTCTGTCGTGCAGCTGCCAGGGGCTCAGTGTGGGGGGTGTGCCAGGTGGGCTGGGCATCGAAACACAGCCCAGACGATCTCAGCGTTGATATTACTGGTGATGTGTGGGGTGGTGTCTGCTCTGTGGAAATGACAACTCTGGAGTCTGAACTCCTCATTGGCCCCTCTCTGCCACCTTCCTCCTGCTTTGGCCATGTCTCGCGTGGTCGGGGCATTGGTGCGGTATGCATGGCGATGTCGAGGCTCCCCAGGCTGGTTCGGTTCAGTAGCTGCAGGGCTCTCTAACAGCCTTTTCACACAGGCACACACCAGGCGAGCCCGAGCCCTCACCCAGTGCGGCTTCTTCCACACGGGTCATTTTGTCGAGCGGTGGGCGTGAAACTCTGGCCTCATTGAGATATCTGGTACTGTCTCGATTGCTGAGCAAGGCTGGGCGTGGTTAACCGTACTGCCTGAAACGATAGAGTCTACCAAAAGATTTCTGAGGGATTGAGAAATGTGAGACTAAACATAGCCTTGAAACAGTGTTGTGAAAAAATAAAAATAATAAAACAGGATTAAAAAAAAATAAAAGATCATAACAATAAAGCGTCAGACGCCAAAAAAAGTAATCTGATGTCTTAATGGGCGCGGTTCTTGGTCACAGACCTGCAGCGACCGCCGATGTGTTGAATTCAGAGACTTGTCTTCTGGAAATGTATTTCTCCTTTAAATTGTTTAATGACGGGGATCATTTCAAACAAGAACAAATCAAACCTTACAGTGTGAACTGCAAGGTCTGCTGCTGCTTCATGAATTGGGTTCCATGTGTTTATCAACAGCAGCTTTATATTGCGTGACATAAATTAATATTAAATAGATATCAATAGATATTAAAATGAATATTAAATTTATTTAATAAATATTGCACTAATGGTTTCTTGCTAAATGTTACCCAAATAGATTGAAAATGTATTGTACGTCACGGCCATTTATATCAGGATTTTGTTACCGTTGGTATGTAATAATTTCCCCTTATTGAAAATACAGTTAATCTGACTTGAATGTCAATGGAAAGTAACAAGGAATAATTGAATGTAAATTCAATATGTAATTTAACATTCATTTAATATCAGTTTAATATTAATTTATGCCACATAATATAAAGCATTATCATTTTTCTAATGAATAAAGTGATGATCAGTAATCATACGAATTATTTTGTGGTTACTTTATAAACCGTCCTAACAGAAAATAAATAAATAAAAAATAAGCTCCGTATATTGGAAATATTACAAAGTATCTGAAAATCACATTCAATTCGGTCATTTAAAAATCCCATCTATTAACATTGCATGTAAAAACAAGCTGTACAGAAAAATCTCTTTAATGTTTCGTTTAGATTTTGTTTTTTAATGAGCCCTGCTTCTAAATCTATTTTTCTGACGTGTTTACTGACATTTTAAAATACTATCTGTAACTTTTTAAAGTTATTATTAGTAATAGTTAATCTGACTTTAATAATATAAATGAAATTATTGGTTTATATTTGCAGTCAACAGCATGTGAAACACAAACCCATATTTGTGTATTAGTGAAAATCTTTTGGTACTTTATCGTTGGGACAGTCGACCTGGGATCATTCTCAAAACAAATCATGACACTCCTCTGTGCGGCGTGTCCCGTGAATCGTCACGTTCACAGGCAGCTTCTGCTGAGCAGCAGTGTGAACACACCCCGCTGGGGGGGGCTATTTCGGCTCGGCTCGGGTGTGCTGGTCTGAGCTGAGATGTTTGGGCTCCAGATCTTGTTCACTCGCCGGTCACCGGAAGAGCCTCCGTCAGGGTTTTTCTCTCACTTTCAGTTTGTGTTTCTTCTCCCTCTTCGGATCGCGTATCTCGCGGCTCATTCTTTCACTGCGGTTTCCATGACGGCGAACACTGCTGATTAGAAATTGAAAAACTTCTTTACAATTCAACTGCGATTCCAAACTGCAGCAGGTTCAGCCTGTCGATTTAAGAGACTTTACTATGCGAAGCGATCTCGGGGTTTGATTAATATTTATATCTAGTAAATATTATTATTGAATTCATTTTAATTGATGTAAAACCAGCTTCAGCTTTTGTCACCTTTCTTTCTTTCTTTCATTCGTTCCTCTTTTATATTATTTTTATAATAATACTACATTATTATTATTTTTTATTATTTTTTATTATTATTATTATTATTATTATTATTATTATTATCTGTCTTGGGCGTCATTTAAAGGTTATTTTAGGTTGTGGTTTGGCTGGTTAAAATGTCCTGTTAGGCCAGTTTTTAAACCCTTTTTGTATAAATAATAATAATAATAATAATAATAATAATAATAATAATGTCTCTCTCTGCTCCACAGTTGATGTGACTCTGGACCTGATACAGCACACCTCCTGCTCATCCTGTCTGCGGAGGCTTGAGTGGGCGGGGGAGACATGACAGCGTCTCCTGACACTCAGAGAGATTTGATGGCTGGCGTGTGTGCTGGGCGGGAGGCTTCACCTCGGGGAGGCACTACTGGCAGGTGCAGGTGGGGGGAATACAGACTGGAGTAGGAACAGCACAGAGTCTGCCAAAGAGGAAGGGTGGTTCAGCACGACCCCCAGCAGGGTTACTGGACTGTGGGGTGGGATGAAGATGAAGATAAGTTCACTGCTCTCACTGACCTCGGACCTCCCTCCCCGAACCCTGAAGCCCCAGAAGCTGGGGTGTATCTGGATTATGAGGAAGAGCAGCTCTCCTTTTACAATGTGGAGACCAGATCTCACATCTACACTTTCACTGACATGAGTTCAATCCCAATGAAACTCTATCCATTCTTCTATGCTTGATTATATACAGACCTTGTGCTGGAGTCCCTGACCCTGTCAGCACTGCAGATTAAACACACATTGCTGTCTGAACAAGGAAACTATTCAAACAGCTCAGACAATCTCCTCTTCACTTTCACTGACACTCTCTCTGCACTCTTCTGGGCTGATGAAGAAATCCCTCTCTTCCACCCTCTTACCCTGAGCCTCTCCTCTTTATTTCTCTACACCCCCTTTCCTACTCTCCTTCCTGTCTCCCTCTCTTTACCTCCACCTCTCTCCATCTCCTTCTCTCTCTCTCTCTCCTTCTCCTCTACCTCCCCTATAGCTCTCCCCTCCTCTTTTTCTCTCCCTTCCCTCTGATATGCTAATCCCCTCCCTTTCCCACTCCCCTCTCCTCCAGCCTCTCTCCCTCTCCCTCTCTCCTTCCCTACTCTCCTCTCTCCTCCATCTCTCCTCCATCCTCTACTCTCCCTCTCCTCCCTGCCTTCTCTACTCCTCCCTCTCTCCATCCTGCCTTCTCTCCTCTCCTCCTCCATCCTCTCTCCCCTCTCACCTCTCTCTACTCCATCCTCCTCTCTCCCATCCTCTCTCTCCCTCTCTCCTCCATCCTCTCTACTCTCCCTCTCTCCCCTCCATCCTCTCTACTCTCCCCTCTCTCCACCCTGCCCTCTCTACTCTCCCTCTCTCTCCTCCTGCCTCTCTCCCTCTCACCCCTGCCTTCTCTCTCCCTCCCTCTCTCCTCCCCTGCCCTCTCCTGCTCTCCTCTCTCCTCCCTGCCCTCTACTCCTCTCTCACCTCTCTGCTCTCCCCTCTCCTCCATCCTCTCTGCTCCCTCTTGTCTTATCATGTCATGGTTGTCATGTCTGATTAGTCAGGTCATCTGTCATCATTTGTGTCAGATCGTCATGTAATTAAAATGTTTGTCTATTAATTAGGTCATGTGTGTCATCATGGCGTTTATGTGTCATGTCAGATCATGTCATCTGGGTCATGTCTTGTCCTCATCCCAGGTCATGTCTTAATCATGTTTTATGTGTCACATCATCCAGATCATCATGTCCACGTCAGGTCATGTCTTAATAATAATGTCATGGTGTCTTGTCTCATGTCTCATCGGTCATGTCTTGTGTCCATCAGGTGTCTCCTGTCATGCACTCTGTCATCAGGTCATCTCCTGTCTCCTCATGGTGTGTCTCCTCCATCCTCTCTACCCTCTCTCCTCCATCCTCTCTACTCTCCCTCTCTCCACCTCTCTACTCTCCCTCTCTCCCTGCCTTCTCTCTCCCTCTCCTCCATCCTCTCTACTCTCCCTCTCTCCTCCATCCTCTCTACTCTCCCTCTCCACCCTGCCTTCTCTACTCTCCTCTCCTCCATCCTCTCTACTCTCCCTCTCTCCTCCATCCTCTCTCCTCTCTCTTCCCTGCCTTCCTACTCTCCTCTCTCCTCCCTGCCTTCTCCTCTCTCCCTCTCCCTCCCTCCTCCTCTGCTCTCCTCTCCTCCTGCCTTCTCTACTCTCCTCTCTCCTCCATCATCTCTGCTCTCCCTCTCCGCCCCTGCATGCTCTGCTCCCCTCTCACCCCCTGCCTCTCTGCTCTCCACTCTCCTCCCGTCCTCTCTGCTCTCCCTCTCATCACTGCTTCAATAATATCTCCTCTCATCCATCCTCTCTACTCTCCCTCTCTCCTCCCTGCCTTCTCTACTCTCCCTCTCTCTCCTCTATCCTCTCTACTCTCCCTCTCTCCATCCTGCCCTCTCTACTCTCCCTCTCCTCTCTACTCTCCCTCTCTCCACCCTGCCTCTCTACTCTCCCTCTCTCCTCCATCCTCTCTACTCTCCCTCTCTCCTCCTGCCCTCTCTACTCTCCCCTCTCTCCTCCATCCTCTCTACTCTCCCTCTCTCCTCCATCCTCTCTACTCTCCCTCTCTCCTCCATCCTCTCTATACCTCTCCACCCTGCCCTCTCTCTCTCCCCTCTCTCCTCCATCCTCTCTACTCTCCCTCTCTCCTCCATCTCTCTCTCCCTCTCTCCTCCCCTCCCCTCTAATTTTTGGCCTGTGAGTAGCTGTAGAGGTCTTTCCCCTGGATAAAGGTGTCTGCTAAAGGCATAAATAATGATAAAAGACTTTCTGACAATAGATGATGCATTATTTTCCATGAAATCAATATTTACACTGAAGCTGAGATGCTCCTGAATATTATTCATTTTAACAAACTTGACTGTTTTCTGCTATTTTTGATATGAATCTTCTCGTGCCTGTTTTTTAGCGCATCTATTTTCTATCTTTCTTGATAAAATGTATAAAAAGATATAGCGGTGTTGTGTGATTTTACTGCTCAATTGTTTACCTCGGCAATCTTGAACTCATAAAGACATTCATGACAGCAGAGTGCTGATTAAATGAGACCATTACACATATGAATGAATTGGATCCTTAAACTGGACATTTTAATTGTGATTCTTCACATAACTCTCAACAATAACAAGCCTGTTGGGACCATGGCAGATTCTTCACAGAGACAGCTGGGGCTGCTGCAGATCACACAGCTGGTGAGAGAGGGGGGAGGGAGGAGGGGAGACAGCTGGGGCTGTACTACAGATCACACACCGCTGAATGCTTGAGAGGAGGGAGGAGAGGGAGGGAGGAGACAACTGAGGCTGTACTACAGATCCACACGCTGGTGAGAGAGGAGGGAGGAGACAGCTGAGACTGTACTACAGATCCCACACACGCTGGGGAGAGAGGGAGGGCTGTTTCAACTGAGGGCTGTACTATAGATCCACACACAGCTGAGGAGAGAAGGCTGCTGAGGCTGTACCACAGATCCACGCTGAGGAGGGAGAAGAAGGGAGGAGGAAGACTTAACTGAGGGCTGTACTACAGATCCACACCGCTGAGGTGAGAGTGGGGAGGAGAGGAGGGAGGTGACAGCTGAGGCTGTACTACAGATCCACCGCTGAGGAGAGAAGGAGAGACAGCTGGGACTGTACTGAATCCACACCGCTGTGAGGAGAGGGGAGAAGAGGGAGGGAGGAGACAACTGAGGCTACTACAGATCCACACGCTGAGGAGAGGGGAGGGAGGGGAGGAGACAGCTGAGGCTGTACTACAGATCCCACAGCTGGGAGAGAGGAGGAGGAGGAGGAGGAACAGCAGGGCTGTACTACAGATCCACACCGCTGGTGAGAGGATTTTTTAATGTCTAAGCTTGCCTGTTTAATAGTAATGGATGATATCTCTGCTGTTTTGAAACTCAGGTGGGGATCTGATTGCAGGCCCTGTACCTCCATTTTAGTTTACATATCCCCACCTCCTCCTCAAGCACAGAGTTGCCAGTCTGATTTAGAAATACTGAAAGAAACAGAACAGATTTAGTTCAGATGTGTGTTTAAATTGTCATTTTTATTCGGCATACATGATAAATATGATCACCTTGTATTTAAAACATCTGGGAGATTTTACAAAAAAAAAAAAAAAGTAAGATCAGTCGGCTAATCCGTTAATCTGAAGAAAAAAAATAATAAACCAAAATCAGTAACACACACAGAAAGACAGACAGACACTGACGGGTGAAAAACCCTCCTCTGTAACGAAGGGTTTATTTTTTGTGATGGATTTTTAATGGGGACTTGTTTTTGTACCGGTGTCACATTATATCTGTTTGGAACCAATATTTTGCCTTTCAAATATTTGTTCCCCCTATGTTTTCTAACAGCCATCCTTCTTTGCATAGAAGTCTATATCGCTGCCCTTTCAACTGAACCCTAACCTAAACTTGTACGCCAGTCCCTCGGACAGGTCCAGTCTCCCCTATAATAATACATGAGAACAGCTGCAAGCATTCCTCACATTCACAAGCATTATACATGCAAATTCACAGAGAAATAGAAACACACACACACACGCGCGCGCCTCACACACACACACACACACACACGCATGTGGGGGAGGGGACACCTGCAGTAGGCAGGCCGGATTGGGGGGACCCGGTACATTCCCGGGCCCAGAGCTGCCGAGGGGGCCCACAGCCTAGTTAAAATAAATACATAAATAAAAATGGCTGTTTACAGTTTAAAAATCAATCCACTTGCCCCGTGATCGCACGAGGAGGACGGCGAGAGAGAGAGAGAGAAAATGGAAAAAT
>JAHFZB010000961.1:0-20164 GCA_036884735.1 Huso huso
TGCACAGTCCAGCAGCCTGTCTCTATATCAGTTTCTATGCACAGTCCAGCAGCCTGTCCTGTCTCTATATCAGTCTGTTTCTATGCACAGTCCAGCAGCCTGTCTCTTCTATATTAGTTTCTATGCACAGTCCAGCAGCCTGTCTCTATATCAGTTTCTATGCACAGTCCAGCAGCCTGTCTCTTCTATATCAGTTTATATGCACAGTCCAGCAGCCTGTCTCTATATCAGTTTCTATGCACAGTCCAGCAGCCTGTCTCTTCTATATCAGTTTATATACACAGTCCAGCAGCCTGTCTCTTCTATATCAGTTTATATGCACAGTCCAGCAGCCTGTCTCTATATCAGTTTATATGCACAGTCCAGCAGCCTGTCTCTATATCAGTTTATATGCACAGTCCAGCAGTCTGTCTCTTCTATATCAGTATATATGCACAGTCCAGCAGCCTGTCTCTATATCAGTTTCTATGCACAGTCCAGCAGCCTGTCTCTATATCAGTTTATATGCACAGTCCAGCAGCCTGTCTCTTATATCAGTTTATATGCACAGTCCAGCAGTCTGTCTCTTCTATATCAGTCTGTTTATATGCACAGTCCAGCAGCCTGTCTCTTCTATATCAGTTTATGCACAGTATGCACAGTCCAGCAGCCTGTCTCTATATCAGTTTCTATGCACAGTCCAGCAGCCTGTCTCTATATCAGTTTATATGCACAGTCCAGCAGCCTGTCTCTTCTATATCAGTTTCTATGCACAGTCCAGCAGTCTGTCTCTATATCAGTTTATATGCACAGTCCAGCAGCCTGTCTCTATATCAGTTTTTATATGCACAGTATAGCAGTCCTGTCTCTATATCAGTTTCTATGCACAGTCCAGCAGCCTGTCTCTATATCAGTTTCTATGCACAGTCCAGCAGCCGTGTCTCTTCTATATCAGTTTTATGCACAGTCCAGCAGCCTGTCTCTATATCAGTTTATATGCACAGTCCAGCAGCCTGTCTCTATATCAGTTTCTATGCACAGTCCAGCAGCCTGTCTCTATTCTATGCACAGTCAGTTTATATACACAGTCCAGCAGCCTGTCTCTATATCAGTTTATATGCACAGTCCAGCAGCCTGTCTCTATATCAGTTTATATGCACAGTCCAGCAGCCTGTCTCTATATCAGTTTATATGCACAGTCCAGCAGCCTGTCTCTATATCAGTTTCTATGCACAGTCCAGCAGCCTGTCTCTTCTATATTAGTTTCTATATGCACAGTCCAGCAGCCTGTCTCTATATGCACAGTCCAGCAGCCTGTTTATATGCACAGTCCAGCCAGTTTATATGTCCAGCAGTCTTCTATATCAGCCTGTTTCTATATAGTTTTATGCACAGTCCAGCAGTCCAGTTTCTATGCACAGTCTGTCTCTATATCAGTTTCTATGCACAGTCCAGCAGCCTGTCTCTTCTATGCACAGTTCTGTTTCTATGCATGCAGTCCAGCAGCCTGTCTCTATATCAGTTTATATGCACAGTCCAGCAGCAGCCTGTCTCTATATCAGTTTCTATGCACAGTCCAGCAGCCTGTCTCTTCTATATCAGTTTATATGCACAGTCCAGCAGCTTGTCACGGAGGGTGTGTTTCTAATGAACAGCCAAATGTCTTTAATGAGGATTATTGATATGAGTATGTGATTCTCTCAACTCTCTCTCTCTCTGTCTCTCTCTCTCTCTGTAGTTCTCCATGTCCATGTTGCTTTTGCTGTTCCTGTTGCTGTTCCTGTTGTTGTTCCTGTCGCTGTCCCTGTTCCTGTCCCTGTCGATGTCTCCATCGCTGTCTCCGTCGATGTCTCCCGTCGCTGTCTCCGTCGATGTCTCGGTGGTTCTTCCAATAGCCCCTCGGTATTCCTGACTGTTGCCCTCGGTATTCTGTCTGTTTCCCTCGGTATTCCTACCTGTGGCTCTCCCAGGTGGCTCTCCTGGTTGCTGTTTCATTGGTCTTCCCTGTTGCTGTCCTTGTTGTTTTCCTGGTTCCACTCCTATACATCAGCTCAATAATTCTACTGCTGATCTCCATTTTCAATCAGTTTAAGCACAAAGCAAGCACTGTTCTGAAACTAAACCCAATCCAGCAGACAGACAGAGCAGCATTTGGGACTTAGTGTCAATTCAATGCAGTTTCCACTAGAAGTCTTTCTCACTGAGTCTTCTTCAGTGTCGTTTAATTCAATGCAGTTTCTACTAGAAGTCTTTTCTCAGTGAGTCTTCTTCTGTGTCAATTCAATGCAATTTCCACTAGAAGTCTTTCTCAGTGAGACTTCTTCAGTGTCAATTCAATGCAGTTTCTGCAGAAGTCTTTCTCAGTGAGTCTTCAGTGTCAATTCAATGCAGTTTCTACTAGAGTCTTTCTCAGTGAGTCTTCTTCTGTGTCAATTCAATGCAATTTCCACTAGAAGTCTTTCTCAGTGAGACTTCTTCAGTGTCAATTCAATGCAGTTTCTACTAGAAGTCTTTCTCAGTGAGTCTTCAGTGTCAATTCATCAATGCAGTTTCCACTAAGTCTTTCTCAGTGAGTCTTCTTCATTGGCATTCAATGCAGTTTCACTAGAAGTCTTTCTCAGTGAGTCTTCTTCAGTGTCAATTCAATTCAATGCCACTAAGTCATTCTTAGTGTGTCTTCAGTGTCAGTGTCAATTCAATGACACTTGAAGTCTTTCTCAGTGAGTCTTCTTCAGTGTCAATTCAATGCCACTTGAAGTCTTTCTCAGTGAGTCTTCTTCAGTGTCAATTCAATGCCACTTGAAGTCTTTCTCAGTGAGTCTTCTTCAGTGTCAATTCAATGCCACTTGAAGTCTTTCTCAGTGAGTCTTCTTCAGTGTCAATTCAGTGCCACTTGAAGTCTTTCTCAGTGAGTCTTCTTCAGTGTCAATTCAATGCAGTTTCCATAAGAATAAAGTAGGTCTGAAACTGCACACTTAAATCAGACTTAGAGAAATCAGCATACTGGAAGACTGACAGATTTAACTTTTCAATTTTTTGGCCATGACTTTCCATGACAATTTTTTTTTTTCAGGATTTTCAAGGATTTTCGAGAACATGAAAGCGTGTGGTCAATCCCAGCTCTGCTCGCTGTTATATTCAGTGCTCTGAGTCTCATTGTCTTCCTGACTCTCTGCTGTCTGCGCAAGGATCACAGGTGCATCTTGGCTGGGATGTTTCCAACTCATGGCCTGTGAGTTACACACAAGAGGGAGGGAGAGAGAGAGAGGGATTGGAAGGGGCCAGGGCAGGGAGGGGAGGGGGGAGAGAGGGGGTTTAAGGAGAGGGAGGGGGAGGGATAACAACTGATGGCCTGAGGTTACACAAGAGGGAGGGGAGAGGGAGGGATTTAGAGGGTGGCAGGGCAGGGAGGAGGATGGAGGGGAGAGAGGGTGTTAAGGAGAAGGAGGGAGAGAAGGATATTACAACTGATTGTCTGTGAGTTACACACAAGAGGGAGGAAGAGGGAGAGGTGGTAGGGCAGGGAGAGGGGTAGAGGAGAGGAAGGAGGGAGAGGGGAGGAGAGGGAAGAAGAGGGAGGAAAGGGAGAGGGAGGGGAGCATAAGGGAAAGAGGGAGAGATGGAATATTCCAACTGCTGGCCTATGAGGTCACACAGGCTACCTGTGGAAGTAACGTTGTTTAGGTGAAACTCTCCCTCTTCCCCTCTCTTTTCGTATAGGTTTTGTCATCGGGAGTGTTGCCTCGATCTTCACGTACCAGTTTTAAAGAACAAACAGGAGGACTATTCGAGACTTTCCTATGCCTGGGCATCTTTCTCTGTCCTTCATCATCTGTGTGAAATATTTTGTACTTTGTAGAAAGTGAAAAAAGGAGAGGAGGAGGGGGGGAAGGGAGGAGAGGAGGTAGAAGAGGGAGATGGGAAAGAGATGAGAGAGATGGGAGGAGGGGGGGGGAGGAGGCTGAAGAGGGAGAGGGGGGAGAGAGAGGGAGATGAGAGAGATGGGAGGAGGGAGAATAGGGAGGGGAAGGAGAGGGCTGAAGAGGGGAGAGTAGAGAGGAAGATGAGAGGGGGAGAGGAGAGGAGAGGAGAGAAGGAGAGGAGAGAGGAAGGAGGGACAGCAGAGAGGAGATGAGAGGAAGAGAGATGAGAGGAGGAAAGAGAAGGAGAATTGGGAGGGAGAGAGGGGAGAGAGAGGAGATGAGAGGAAGAGAGGAGATAGTGAATGAGAGGAAGAGAGAGAGAGGGAGAGGAAGAAAGAGGAGAGAAGAGAGAGGGGAGATGAGAGAAAAGAGAGGAGAGGGGAGGAGAGGAGAGGATGAGAGGGAAGAGAGAGGAGATGATAGAGGGAGAGGAAGAGGGAGGGAGAAGGGAGAGAAGAGGAAGAGGAGAGAGAGGAGAGGGAGGAGAGAGAGGAGAGAGGAGAGGAAAGAGAGAGGAGAGGAGAGGAGAGGAGGAAGAGAGGGGGAGAGGGAGAGGAAGAGAGAGAGAGGAGGAGAGAAGGAAAGGAGAGGATAGAGGAGAGGAGAGAGAAGGGAGAGCATTGATATCAGACCAAGTGAAATTAACTATTTAAACTTTTTTTAAACAAAGTTAATATTATTTGAAGATAGTTAAATATCTGTTGTGGAAAGTAAATATTTGAAAATATTTAAAATATCAAAATAGTTATTCCACCTGCTGCCATTAACAGAGCAGCTCACAAAAGGAATTCATTCATTCAGTGATCAAACTCCTCACTGTTGAGCTCTTTACTCCTCATTGGTTAAAGTCAGGCGCATAATTTTGAAGTGATTGAAATGAATGTGTTTATATTTATTTATTTAGCATTCTACTTCAAAAGAAAACCTCATCAATAACCACCAGTTACAAACCTGAAAACAGTTGAAAATGTTTCTTTCAGCTATAAATACTTATACCTGTACTTAAATATTTCAATTTGAATTTACTTTCCTTAAAAAATATTTAAATATTTTCAAATAATTCACTTTGTGAAAAAAAATATTTAATTATACATCAACTATTTGATAGTTGATATATTTTCAAATAAAATATCAAATGTAACTACATTCGAAACCTCTAATATCACTTTTAAAGGGACTGTGCAAAAACAGCGACAATAAACAGAGTTGTGACATTATCAGAAGTTAACCAATAACTAAAATAAATGCACTATGATGCTACCGTTATTAGAAGAAACCCCCAGCTTTAATAAAACTCTCCTTCAGTTTACCGTGTGCAAAATTCCAGAAACTACCACCACATGATGCACTTTTGGGAATTAATATATACTGTACACTTCTTTTATTTAGTTCAATACATATCATTTATTAAATCGTTTTTTCTCTCTCCTTCCTCAGATAGAGCAATTACAGCCTTTTCTGTCTAAGGTTATATCGGATCGTTCACGAACCTTTTCCATTCATTGTAAAAGTGCTGTATCCACACGCATATCGAGGCCTTAAAGGGCTACTATAAACCCAAACATGAAAAAATGAAATATCTTTGGTTACCACTCAGTTTCTTTTTTTTTACTTTTTTTTTCTGTCATTTTTTGCTTTCTGGAACTCAATTTTAATGATTTAGAAACATAAAACACCAACTTCACAATTGCCACACTGCAACTGGCTCATGGAATTCTGAAGCACCCGCCCTCTACATCACTTCCTGTTAAAAAAGGATCATGGGAAATGCAATTGCCTGTGTTTGGTGGGGCGCTCTGAAAGAGTGAAACAATCTGCTGATGTTAATCAGATGCGTTTCAACTCGTTCAGTGTTTCTAAACTGAAAAACTCACTTTTATACTCAAACTTTTATTCTGGGACTTGTTTTTTACTGCTGTTCTGTTTTTTTATTGTTTATATTATATACGACCTACAACTTGTTATTGTTTTATCTGTCTTTTTCTTGTTAAATGCTTGGGGTATTCTTCATGAAAGGCGCTTGTAGAAAATACAGATTATTATTATATCAATGCAGCTCAAGCAGCTAGTAATGAACAATGAAGCGTATGTTTAATGAAATACCTGATGGATAAATACAACAATTTTAAATGGGACTTTTGTAAGTTTATGGGGTTTGAGCGATATGCAAATTGTATCCATTGCATTCAAGTATTAATTGTCATTATATATTGTTATTCTTTTTTTATTTTTCAGTTTTACTCCAAGTTTATATCTATATTTCTACGCCTGCCACTTATTTCACCGTTTCATATTTTGTAAACTTTGAATTTTCAAAAACCTATGATGTAAAACTTTCTTTTCTTTTCTTTTTGCAATTAATATTTGATTACTCTTTTTACAAATACAATCTAATAAAAAGGCGCCAAGTTAGAAGCAACACCCAGTGTGAATCTTGGGCCCCAACACCTTTCAATTGTGCCTATTTGCTTGATGCTTGACAAGGTTGCCCCAATTGCTTCTCTAACTTGGGCTTTTTTGGTTTCTATCACCCCTTTAAGCGGCTGTTGCATTGTTTTTTTTTTTTCTAAATTGTTTTTTTAGGTTTTGTTATAGATGTATATATATATATATACTTGTGTGTGTGTGTGTGTGTGTGTATCAATGTTGTATAATATGTTCCAAGTCTATGAACCTCATGCACTACACAGAAAGCGTAGCGTGTTTACCAGGCGGTAAGCCTCTTACCTCATGCTTTGTACACCCGCTGTATTCACTTACCAGTAAAAGTAACCTTACGTGTGGCAAACAATGCACTGAAAAGTACTGCTGCATTCTGGTCATTTAAATATAATTAATGATGTTAATGGATGGAAATGTATGCATTACATCAAAAATACCATGAGGGGAGGTGTTTGATATGCAAGCCATTGTTCACTAAAAAAGAGTGCTGAATTTTTTAGGTCCTCAAAGCGTGTTAAAAACAATATCTGCAGTGGGGGGCAGACCATAGCAGCGACCATAGAAACATCCTAACTGCCAACCTCTTCAATCTTATTTTTTACAGATGAAATTTACAACTTTAGGAAAATGTATTTTTTCCCCCACGTTGTAAAATAAACTGGATTTAATTAATTAATTATTTTCAATACAACGTTCATTTTAAATATATATATATATATATATATATATATATATATATATATATATATATATATATATATATATATATATATATATATATATATATATATATATATATATATATATATATATATATATATATCCTTGAAGCATAACCCCAAGTCAATTAAGTTCTATTGGACATTTTTTTAAAAAGTGTTTAAAAGTGCATAAAATATAGAAACAAAACATAATAATAATGTTTATTTTATTACATTTCAGTAAAACATACTTGAATGCAAAGATTTGTTCAATACATCCATTATATTTTTATTTAAAAATGCATATTACATATATGACTTGGTGGGGCGAACCCGGACCTCTGGATTGAAATTTTATATAGCGTGAAGCATTATTGATTTAAAGTATTTGAAGAAAAAGCGTTGTATTAGTGGTTTTGTCTTCTTTTGAAATACACCATCAAAGCGTTTCGATAGTGCACCAACGATGCCGTCAGCAGATTTTACTCTGTGGCGTGCGTGACTGAACACCCGGCGTCTGCAGCTTCCAGAGGATCATGAACCTGTTGGGGTTTGTGTCACGTGATGTATTGCTTCATCCTGAACCAATTGAACCTTTGATTCACAACGGTTTTTCTAATGGTCGGGGCAATTTTAGCGGGTGAGCTTTGTACCATCACTACTGTAGTGTATTTGGGTAAACTGTGTTTTTGTGTTTAATTATATGTCAGGTAAACAACCTTAGCATTCCTGCATACTAGACAGGGACCTGCATATGTGTTTAGTGAGGCTAACGTTTGAGCGAGGCTTTTTTTTGTTTTCATTTTGTTTGTTTTTGTTTTGTGATTATTAAAAATATAGAAACATAACATTCAAATCCTGTGTCTGGGTCTATGTTTTAAGGGCAAACAACCCCGGCGACAGAGAATACACGTTCAAATATATATATATATATATATATATATATATATATATATATATATATATATATATATATATATATATATATATATATATAAATCTTGACAAAAGCAGACACTTTTGAAACAGTGGTTTAGGAATACATGTCATAATACCTACTGTTTTTACATTCGATTTGGATTTGCAAATAATCAAGAAAGAAAGCAGAAAAATAATCAAGAAAAGCATTGAAATAATCAAGCCTGCACTGAAATAATCAAGAAGCATTGAAATAATCAAGAAAGCATTGAAATAATCAAGAAGCACTGAAATAATCAAAAGCACTGAAATAATCAAGAAGAAAACATTGAAATAATCAAGAAGCACTGAAATAATCAAGAAGCATTGAAATAATTGGGAAAACACTGAAATAATCAAAACACTGAAATAAATCAAGTAAAAGCATTGAAATAATCAAGAAGCACTGAAATAATCAAAAAACATTGAAATAATCAAGAAAGCATTGAAATAATCAAGAAAGGCATTGAAATAATCAATAAAGAAAGTTTTGAAATAATGAAAGCATTAAAATAATCAAGTAGCTTTTGAAATAATCAGAAAAGCATTGAAATAATCAATAAGAAAGCATTGAAATAATCAAAGCACTGAAATAATCAAGAAGCATTAATAATCAAAAACATTGAAATAATCAAGAAAAGCATTAAATAATCAATAAAGCAGACAAATAATCAAGAAGCATTGAAATAATCAAAAGCATTGAAATAATCAAGAAGAAAGCGGTGAAATAATCAAGAAGAAAGCATTGAAATAATCAAAGTATTGAAATAATCAAGAGGAAAGCATTGAAATAATCAATAAAAAAAAGCATTGAAATAATCATGAAGCATTGAAATAATCAAAGAAGCAAGCATTGAAATAATCAAGAAAGCATTAGTAGTAAAGGCCGCGACAGCGTCTGTCACTTTTCTAAGCCCCACCATTTCAGTCGATTTATGACCTAAGCCCCGCCCCGTTCACACCTTTTGATTGATTTATGTCCCTAGCCCCGCCCCTATTGGTTGATTTATGACCCCCGCCCCTTTCCGTACCTCTGGGTGATTTTGACCCTATAAGCTCCTCCCCTTTCCCCGCTTTGATTGATTTTGACCCTTAAGCCCCTCCACTTTTCCCGGCGCTTTTTGATTTATGACCCTTAAGCCTCCCCTTTTCCCACGCTTTGAGTGTTTTGTAATCTAAAGCCTCACCCCTTTTTTCCCACGCTTTTTGAGTGATTTGCCAATCACTTTTTACCAGACATCCGTCAAAAAGCCCTCCTAAAAAATGGTGTCTGTTATACCCTTATTTTATAGACTATTACAAAGAAAAAGACAGAAAGAAAAAGAAAGAAAGTTGTATTGTATTGTTTTTGACTATGTTTGAGATCCTCCTAACAATAACCAAATTATTAACATACAGAGAGTCCTAAAACATTTTTTTTACTATGTTTTGGACCCTCATAACAATAACCAACAGTTATTACCATACAGAGGAATCCATAAACATGAAAAGAACCTCATAATCAGTATATTATACACATATAACACTGAAAATTAACCATAACAAGACTCAAATCGCTGGGCCCTACATTTCGGTTGGATTTCAGGCCGTGGTAGGTAACGTGTCAATTCCACCAATAAATATATATCCATCTAATGGTTGATTTTAATATTACAACATGTTCTAAAAAACGATTTAAAGTTGTTTTTGAATACAATAAAGGATTAGCACAGGCTGCATTGTAAAGGATTTAGGGTATTTTAGGAACTACCATAATGCCCTGTATTTGCATACTGGTTTCTATTAACATTACAGAGAACTCTAAAAAACGATTTAAAATGTATTATTTTAGACATTGGTAGATGTTACCACAATATTGTTGACTTCATGTGGTTATTTAAAAACCATACCTGACGTGTTCAGGACTAAGAATCGTCTTTTCTGTTAAACTGTATAAACGGTGGGATTAGCCATACCAGCCTACTGCCATCTACTGGTTGAATTGAATATTGAATGTGACTACGACCCTGTGGTTATAATGTCCTCTTAAAAAATGATTTAAAATGTATTTTAAACGTTGATAGATTTTACCACCTCGTTCTTTGTCTTATTGTGCTTGTTTAAGACCATACAAGGCGATGATTAGGTACAAGAATAATATTTTTCTGTTGGCTGTATCAATGCTGCAGGATTAACATGCCGCAGACTCTGTCTGTGCTTCGTTCTTCTCACCATCCGCAGACTGTAAAAAAGACGCCGATGTAGCGAGGCCATATCTAATTTATCATTCTGTGGTACTGTCAAATGTGGTGAGACTTCTCTTTGAAAAGAATCAATCACTGTAAGGGTTTATGCCTCCTTCAGTTAACAGTATTTTTTAAAAAAAAAAAAAAACCCTGTTATTTTAGACGTTGATAAGATGTTACTAATACGTTCTTTGTCTTAATGTGATTATTTTAAGACCATACAAGGCGTGGTTAGGTATAAGAATAATATTTTCTGTTAAAACTGTATAAATGCTGCCAGGATTAAGCATGCCGCCTACAGCCATCTGATGGTTGGTTAATATTGCAGTAGCTTCGACCTGGATATGTAACATACTCTAAAAACGATTTAAAATTATTTTTTAGACGTTGATAAGTGTTACCACATTATTTTAAGACCATACCATTGACGGTTTAGAATCATCTTTTCTGTTAAACTGTATAAATCTTGGGAGGAACAGCCATACGCAGACTCCTATCTAACTCATTTTAATATACTAGCATCGGTTTCTAATTATTTTCAAAATAAATATTGTAAAAAGCATGTTTTGGAAAACCAATGTTTTATATGAATAAAAGTCTTGTCGATGGTTTTCAACTCTCCTGTCTCTGAGCTGTAAAATAGACGCCGTGTAACAAGGTTCGTCTAATTGATCGTTCTGTTACTGTATTCAAATGGGGTAGACATCTCTGGGAATCAATCTCAGGCTGTAATTTTTTTTTTTTTTCACGGAGGGTGTGTATTTTATGGTTAAATCCTGGGGTGTTTCTCAGAACTAGTAAAAAAAAAAATATAAAAACACATTTACATTATAATTTACATTATAACTTTTACTTTTTTTGAGAACCCTCTGTAACAATAACCAGGGTTTAAACAAACAGAAAGTCCCCTCAACATGTGAAAAGAGTTCTCATCAGTGTGTTTATACACATATTACACTGAGCAATAACCCACAACAGCATCCCGTAAATGTGCCCTTATCCAGGGCGACTTACAATTAATAAGCAAGACATCTAATTAATGCTATTTTTGAAGCTAAAAAATTTGACCACTACATTCTTTGGCTTAATACGTTGATTAGGAGTAAGGGTCATCTTTTCCTGTTAAAACTGAATATATTTTAGGTTTCTCAGGACTAGTAAGAAATTATAGAAAGAAGGAAGAAGTCTGTTTTTTGACCAAGCAGCAATTTATGGGAATATATGGTGAACAGACTGTCTTTTGGCCAGAAAAAAAGCAGTCTTAGAGAAAAATTACAAAAAACCTGTTTTTATTTAGTAAAGAGATTTTTCTTAAATAAAAGTCCCAACTACTATCCTTCAGAAGAATACATCTTACATAAAGGCTTCTTAATGTTATGTAATATTTTAAACTATTACACTGAAAAAAACCTTATCTAACTGTGAAAGTCTATTGAGCCTGTTCTTTTTCAGGGAGGTAGACTTGAGGTGGGCTGTTCACTGTGTATTATTTATTTTTTATTATTTGTTTCTTAACAGACGCCCTTATCAGGACGACTTCCAATTGTTACAAGATATCACATTATTTTTTACATACAATTACCCATTTATACAGTTGGGTTTTACTGGAGCAATCTGAGTAAAGTACCTTACTCCAAAGGTAATGCATGGACTGTTCCACAAGGCTGTTGGCTGATATTGAATGGGGTCTTTCTATCTACTATACAGGTTTCTAATTATTTTCAAATTAAAAGTTCTAAAACAAAAATAAATGAAAATCTTTTCGAAGTTGGCTGTTTAATTGGGTGTGTAAATTCAATTCTTCAATATTACAATTATTTTAGTTAAGATGAAAACATTTACAAAGCGATGAAATTGTAAATACACAAATAAATAAATACATGTCTGCTGTTCAAGTATAGTCTATAATTGTAGACAGTGATTTCAAGTTTGATACAAATATTTTTTAGTTCAGATGTAAGCAACGAGCAAACTATGGGACGCTTATCTGAATTGATTGAATGGAGGTCAGAAATTGTTTACAATCACAAATGGTCGGACGTATGTAAAAAAAAAACAAAAAAAAAAACATGTTTTAAGTACTGTTTCTACAGTTTTACTGGGCGGATAGGCGGCTGCAAATGTGATATGGTTGTCTTTTATGATACACTTAATATGATTCTAACTTAACATGATATGGCCTGTATGTTATAATGTTTAAGATTTTACTGTATTTAACTAAGTATTTGCATTTTTAACATATTCATTTTAGATCTTAAAACAAAATGACATACCAAAATACCTGAAAATCTTTAAAACACCTTTTGGTATTTTTTCATACATGTGGATAAGAAAAATAATTCTCTACATAAGTTATTTGGGCCTCATTTATTTTGGAATTGTTTCTTTCTGTTAGATTAAGATTTTGCTGTCAAATTATAATAGATATGTTATAAAAGAAAAGATTAAACCAAGCATACATTAACTTGTAGAATGACTGGGAATTTACAAACAGTATGAATGAGAACAACAAAGCATATTGCATAAAGAGGATACAAATACCCTTTACAAAGGAAATCATTTCAACCTTCACCAGGGTGTGTATAAAGAAAATCAACATATATCTAAACTAGCTGTTATACATTCTTAAAAGAATAACAACCACCAAAGAATAATATATTTAGAAGCCATGCGAAAAACATACAAAAGAAGCAGTACCCATATACACGGCACTTTATTTTGGTTAATAGATTCCTTGTATCGCTCTTCTGTTTATGTTTGACACGTCTGTGGCGCGGGACGAGCAGCCTCAAAACAAGTCCAGAACAGTTGAATAGGGGTGCCGACAGCTTTTGAACTATTGAGGACGTCTCCTGTCTTTGTAAACAGCGTCATAAAACACCTTTGCTTAATTTGTTAAGATCTCGAACAAACCCCGGCTGTTTTGACCCATGACAACGATGTTACTTTTTTAACCCTCCCAGAAAGCACACCTAGGTATCACTTGTTCGTTCAATAACGGGGTGTACACTTTCAATCGGAGGACTCTTTGAAACGCCATAGGTAATTTAATATTTTTGTGTTTTCTTTATTTTGTGTTTGTTTTCAGTTGATGTTCATTTGTTTTTTTTAAAAAGCGATCTTTCAGTATAGTTTAGTGAATGTTACTTGTATTGTTCTTTCTTTTCTTATTTTAATTAAGTCAATCTATCCTATACATATGGGCAAGCTTCCATGTCCTATATTGACTGCGTTCGACCCACCCATCCTCGAAAAACACATTTTTTGTACCGAATATTTTGGAATAAATTAAGTAAAACAATAAATGTTTTATTTAGAAAATAAAACTAAACTTATTGTTTTTTCGTTTTGCAACTGGGTTATTTTGGGTACTAGTGCGATTTTGAAGAAAACAAAAAAGCACGGTCTCTGTATATCGTTGCTGTCGTGCAAAATCAAATACAGTAGACCTGTTTACTGTAAAATAAATTAGAAGGAAGTAATAAAATTGAGTAAGTTCATGCCTCTATCTTATAGGCCTTCTTCAATTTAGGCCGCTAAAATTTCAGTTTACTAAAAGACCCTGTATTTATTTATTTATTTATTTATTTGTTTAAGGCATTGAGTGGGTGTAGATAATATATTTTCCTAAAAACAATGTCGCTATACTGTATTTTTATAAATTAATAAACGATTACTATAAGCAAGTTTTTTCATTTAAAATTCTGAGCGTCAAAGTTTTTTAAATACTATCATGGACCCGTCTTCTATTTGAAACTCAACAAGCAAAATAAAATGTCGGATAGTAAACAATTTGTGTGCAGTAACAAAATGACCTATTTCCCCTCTTGCAAAGGTATGAAATCATCCATCTGGTGATATTTTAGAGAGGTTGTTACAGAGTATGCAGGATTTCAGGTAACACCCTTGGGGTAGGATACATTTGGCCACCCAGTATCACCGTTCTTAATCTTTTTTATCATGATTAAAATTACGTTGTTTATGTGCATGTAATAGATGATGTACCAAACTCTATGCAGTAGCTTGTATTACAGGAACACATCGGGGCCATGTACAGAACTGCTAACACTTGGTCAAAACAGATTTAACAGGGACAGTTCCATGAACGTTATCCTTCACGTTTATTTTCTATTACCATTTCATTTAAAGGCTGAGGAGTTTTATCAAATGTATTAATAAAGTATCACCAGTACAGAACAGAAATAGTTCACTATGATTATGAATAGTAAATTCAGAGCTCTGAAAAACTTTCATAGCCGGTACATAATATAACTCTTATTTAACATTATTTATAGCATTATCATGTTTCTCAACGGCTATTTGCACAACATACAGTTCAAATTCAATTAATGGAACATATTTTTGATTTTTGTAGAAAAAATGTAACTACAGTAAGAGCCCTTAAATAAATAAACAGTAACGTAGCTGTTATAAAACAAGCTTACTGTTAAAAATACTTCACTTATTTATTTAAATTCATCCAAATTATTTGGCTGCAATTTATTTTTAAATAGTAATTTTAAGTATTAATATTTTTGACGATGCATAACAGCTTTTTTGTTTAAAAATAAGTTACAAGAAATTACATTTCAGTCATTATTTTTATTCCTGTTGTAAATCTGTGCTTTATCTGTTTCAGCCATGTTTTTGTGTACACTTATTTACAGTGTAATTCCGTTCTTATAGGTTACAAAAGCACCCTGTTAACACCGTCCCTTATCCTCCTTCATAAACTTTATATTAACAGGCCAAACACACACACACAGAGCAATCACTACCCCCAAACTTCATCATTAGAAACAGCCTCATAAATATAAAACTACCCAATTGTTATTACATTTTATGTATTTAATTAAATACAACGAGTCTCTTGACGACAGTGTGGAGTAGTGGTTGGGGCTCGGACTCTTGACCGGAGGTTGTGGGTTCAATCCCCAGTGGGGGACACTGCTGTTGCCCTTGAGCAAGGTACTTTACTAGATTGCTCAGTAAAAACCCAACTGTATAAATGGGTAATTATTATGTAAAAAATAATGTGATATCTGTATAATGTGAAATAATGTATAATGTGCTATCTTGTAACAATTTAAGTCGCCCTGGATAAAGGGTGTCTGCTAAATAAATAATAATAATAATAATAAAATGGTAGGACTTTCAAAGTAGTTTAAACTTGTTTTAGACTTGTTTATTTGTCTCTGTACCCACAGGCGTAACAACACAATGAATATTAGCATACAAACATTTGTTGGTGAGGGGGTGTAAGGACAGTATGGCCTAGTTGATGTAAACAATAGATACGTTAAAACAACCATTTCCAGAGCAAATGATTCGTATCAGGAAGGTGTGTGTGTGTGTGGTGTGAGTGTGAGTGTGTGTGTGTGTGTTGTGTGTGTGTGTCAGTGTTCAGTGTGTGTGTGTGTGTGTGTGTGTGTGTGTTTTCAGTGTATGTGTGTGTGTGTGTGTTGTGTGTGTGTGTGTGTGTGTGTGTGTGTGTGTGTGTGTGTCAGTGTTCAGTGTGTGTGTGTGTGTGTTCAGTGTGTGTGTGTCAGTGTTCAGTGTGTGTGTGTGTGTGTTCGTGTGTGTGTGTGTGTGTGTGTGTTCAGTGTGTGTGTGTGTGTGTGTCAGTGTTCAGTGTGTGTCAGTGTTGTGTGTGTCAGTGTTCAGTGTGTGTGTGTTCAGTGTGTGTGTGTGTGTGTGTAAATATAGTTTAAACTGCAAAGTGTTCATTCATAAAAAATTACCAAGCACATCCTACTAAAATACTTGTCTTTTCAACTGTCTCTCTCTACCAGTCTCTTCTCTTCAATCAATTCCCTGTCAGCTCACTGGACCCCAACACAGCGCGCAAAACCTCCTCTGTCTGAAGGGAACAGAAAGTGTACAGGAGGAGAGATCCCGTTCTGATCGCAGAGAATTGACTCTACCAGAAGTGCTTTGCAGAGGGGTTGTCTGGACTGCTGTTACTGGGAGATTGAGTGGAGTGGGGAGGGCTGATTAATGAGGTCACATATAAAGGAATCAGAAAGGAAGGGATCTTTCCTGTGGTCTTGGATACAATGACAAGTCCTGGAGTTTGCTGCTCTGATTCCAGTTACTCTACCTAACACAAAAACTGCAAAAACTGCAATAACTCCTCCTCAGAATAGGATTGGATCTGGACTTTGCCAAAGCACTCTGTCATTTTATGGGTGTTTCTACAATGACCCTCTGCAACTTCAAACCACATTCACTGAGCCGCTGAGCTCGGGTTTTGGCTTGGTTATTATTCCACTGTAACAATCTGCAGCTGAACTAGACTGTTTTGTGTTGTGAAAACCTTTGTATTGAACTCTGTCTGTCCTCTCCACTCCTCAGGTGAAGGGAATGTTTCCAATCTGACACAACTTTGGATATTTAGGGGTAAAATGGCCCCTGTCAGGCAGTTCTGGCACGTCCCATATGCTATGTCATTAGATCCTTTTTGTATAGAAGACCCTGGCTTGTAAAGGGTTTCAGTTCTTTGAAAGATCAGATTCAGTTAAAATGTGTGGTCTGATTTAGTAAGGAAAAACTAAAAGTATTTAAATAAATAAAAACCTAATTACTAACATGAAGTAAATCTATAAGGGATGTTAAGTCTGTTAAAGTAATGCAGTCTAAGTTTTTATTCAAGGGTTGCATTATTCTGCCAAACAGGTGTCTAATTAAAATTAACCTTTTTGCCTTCTATTGTACACCAATGGAGTAAAATGAAATACAATATCTAGGGTGACTGCTATATTGAGGTATCTAGTTAAACTATATTGTAAAACCATTTAAAGTTAAACTGTTGAAAGAACATATTAAAAACAGCATAACAGAATAATTGATCTGCTTGACTTTGAATTTTAAACACATTATTTAAGACAAATTTGAGATAATGTTAAATATACTTTGTGTTGGTTTAGGCTCTACTGTAATACAAATAGAAATGTATGTAAGCATGAGGGTGAGCATTTCATTTAATCAATTTAAAAATTAGTTTGTTTGTCTTCAACTAAACAAAAAAGTTTTTAGACATTACAATATCAATTAAACTAACAAATATAAATGTTTAGTTTATATAAAGGTTTTACTACATACAAACAAAGGAACTATTAATAAGACAATAAAACAAAATAATATGTTTATAACAATAGTAGTGTTTAATAATCTTTAGTTTGTGTGTGGTGTGAAAATGCTATGAATAATCTATGTTAAAAATATGTGTTAGGATTTTGGACTGCATGATATGCTGGCTTGCTCAAATAGTCTCAGGACTGAGGGTCAAGTTTTTGTTAACACATTTCAGTTTGATGTAGAATGTTGCTGTGCTGAGTAGATGTGTGTGTTAATATACTTGCTTTAACTAATATAAATTTTGATGTAAAAAGGAAATAGAGGTTTTTGGAAAGAGGAAAAACTGGAAAGACTTAAAAGAACCAGTACATTTACATGACTGGTTTTAGAATAGAACTAATAAGTCTTTGATTTAAGAACAAGTATTCTAAAATAATAACCATTCTGAAGTAAGGGAATATGATAAATTTGAACTAATACACAGTCTTAATGTTACTGTTGAAACAAGAAAAAGAGTTAAGTCTTATTTGATAAAAATAAAGGCTTTAATCTAAAATAAAGGTTCCGAGTTGAAAATAGTGCAGCAAATACAATAATGTGTTTAAAATAAGGCTGAATAAAAATAGAAAATAACTTTGAAAGGCAGCAGATAGATTGAACACAAGAAAACATACTATTGTGAACTTTCTGTAAACCTGTTTCTATTAATTGGCTACTTGGTACAGAAAAGTACTTTGTGAGCAAACGGAATCTCCCTTATCGGTAAAACTTAGGTGATAAGCTCTCAGTTATGAAGTGGGAATACCTTCTAGTCTCAAGGGGTTTAGAATAAAGATAGACTTTTAAGTAAACATTGAAAATAAAGTTGCCTGGTAAAGATGAGGCGAGATAAGTAAGATGTGGAATGAGTAACTAGAAAAACCATTAATCAAGCACTGAAAGAAGACACTGTCTTAAAAACCAGCTTGCGTTTGCTGAATTTTATTACAATAAAGGGTTGAACTTGGTCCAGTTAATGTAGAGGCTGTTATGTTTTTTAATGTGTTAAAAAAAAAAGACTGGCGCTAAAAACTTTACTGAGAGTTTAAATAATTAAATAACTCTGTGAAAAAAGGATAGGTAGTAACTCCCTATCAAACCTACTAAATGTATTGTTGCCCACATCTGTATATGAAGGAAAACCAATTTGAAAAAGATGATATGCTATGAAAGGAATATATTTAGAACCAGGTTTATATAATCCAAGCTAAATGTCGATGTTGTATATAACAAACAGCATCTTTTAATACACATACCAAACTTGGTTTTGTATTGTATTATGTAAGGACCTTAATAATTTGGTTCACCCAACTTCTAAGATAAAGAGGTATTTTGTAATCCCATTAAAAATAATGGACAAAAATACCTTTTCAGTGTTAAGATAAGAGCTATGACATACATTAGCTGAAGTCTGGCAAGGTAGGAATGTGAAAAATTAGGTCATGATCCAATGTTTTGGACAGGTGTTAAAACCTTAAACTTGTTGGCATATGACTCCAATTAAGTTTGAAAAAGCTGGTTGGAATTTTTTAGAGTTTGTCATTTTTCAAAAGATAAACTGTCAAACAGATTGATGATCAGATTTAATTGGGACTTCTCCTGTATTTCAATGGGGAAAAATCCTATAAAAACTCAATAAATTCATATTGAGCAGCAGAAAAATTAGATCTGGCAAGCCGCTGTGGTCAAATTCTCTCAGAGTCTCTACCAAAACTGATTTTCTATCGAACTCAGAAGAATGTCGACCTTTTAAAGACAGTTCCTTGTTCTTTTGCTTGTATAGTAAACATATATTTGAATTATTGCATCTCATGTATTGACTACATTGCTATCATGTATGAAACCTTGTTTAGTAAGAGGGTGATATATTGAATATGCTGAAACGTATTAATGGGTGCTTTTAAGCTTTTTTTAGTATGACCCCAGGGCTTTGCATAACATATATAAATTGTATTAATATATTGAAGTATCAATGCTGAACTTGTAAACAGCTCTGAACGCATGGTTGCTTGGTATGTAACCAACCAATCAATATTAGCATGGTTAATAAACTGAGCGAAGCATTATTATTGCTCCGATTCATAAAAATTCTAAATAAATGAGTCTGTGATTTTCTTGATTACTAAAAAGGTTGTCTGGACATACAGCTCTCCAGTGCATGAACAAAAACCACTAGGCGTTTATAACATCTCTGTCCTCTAAACGTCTCCCTGAGGTTAAGAGTGTGCAAGCAAATATATAAATAAAGAGTACGTAAAAACCTGAACCCTGACAGTAGACTCCAACTGACCCGTTAGCCTTACACACTCCTTATTGAAAACGTCCTGTCTTGTGTTTTCTACCTGCAAAAATACAATTTGATATTGAAATAGGAACAAATCTTACATAAACAACGGAGGATATTAATAGAGAAGGGCTGTGTTTACAATATAACTTATCCTTTCACCAGGAACTTTACTGCATGTTTTAATTGAGATAATGAAAAACACTATCTACCTTGTCAACAAGTAATTACTCTGGCATCACTACAGCATTGTCCGAGTGTTTAAATATTATACTAGGAATTGTATGTCATAGATGCCTCCTGGTGAAAAAATAAAATAGTAGTTTTTTTTTCTTTTCATAATGTACTGTGTGTGTGTGTGTGTCAGTGTGTGTGTGTGTGTATATGTGGTGTGTCTGGCATGGTGTGTGTAAGCCGCCTGTGTTCTCCTGAAGCTAACTGAAATATGACAGAGATAGAACCATTATGTAGAGAAAACAATATGAATATTACCAGTCAGGTTAAAATCTGCCTAGTTGTTTCTTTACTCTTATGCCC
>JAHFZB010000962.1:0-20156 GCA_036884735.1 Huso huso
TACTGGACTTGTTGGGCCTACCTGCCATTCTCCCACCATCTTTTGTCTATCTGTGTGTGTTGTGTTTGTGAGTGTGGGTTTATTGGAGACCCTCCGGACACTACATTAATTTCTGTTTGGTGATACTGTTTAGCCTTCTGTTTGTCCCTACATACTTATCTGTACCATCTTATTTTTTTACCTGTTACCTGCAATTATTTGAATTCCTTTCTTATTATTCATTTCATTCATTTGTTCATTTTTTCATTTGTTGACTTTATTGTTCACAATAATAAACTGATTGTTCTTGAAATTGACACCTCTGACGTCCCTGCTTTTGCTGTCTGTCTCTTGCTGACTTATTTAGCTATAGGAATAGGGCCAGTAGTCTCTCCTTAGAGGACAGTGCAACTGCTTCTCAGTTGTGCAGAGTGATCGTTACAGAATTGGTGGTCCGCATGGGGACCCTTTGTGTCATTAAATTCATTTCTAAATTCATCAGTTTAAATTGTTGGGAACTTAATGTCGAAATGGAAGATCAGACCTTGACTTCGCTAAACTTCTCTGAGATTGGAGATAGACCTCATGTGACTATCAGAGAACCTATCACAGAGAGAACCACCGCATTAGTGACCTGTACATTACACAGGAAGGGGCAGATCTTTCTGGAGGCGATGATGATGAAGGAACCTTACTGACAGTGTTGTGATAGGGCATTGACTGAGTACTGTTCCCATCTCACTGACCGTGTTGAGCAACTGGAAACACAGCTGTCTGAGTTACAGGAGAGCAGCATTAATCGTGAACAGGTCCCGCGAGGTTACATCGAAGGACCTTCACAGATATGGAGAATCGAAGGCAAGAGGCCTTTGACGAAATGGATCTGGAAGTGGTGAAGTGCCTGAAACGCCGCGATGTGTTGTGGGGGAGAAGAGCTGAAGAAACTCTTCAAAAGACCAGCACCCCTCGTCACCACTTTCTCTCTCTCTAGAAAGCAGTCTGCACCAACAATTCTCCTTTGACGGGGTGGGTCTGCTGATTACCATGGCTCCAAAACTGAAGGAAGTCTTTCCAAGCAAAGCTGCCCATTAAAATCAACTTCCCAGAGTTTGGCGGGGAGGCCAGCAGCGATGCCATTGACTTCCTGGACAAATGTGATGAATTCCAGCGCTACGACCCATGACACCCTATGAGATCATGGCAACCATGTCCAGTGTGCTGAAAGGCTCAGCAAAGAGCTGGTGGTTTGCAGAGCGCAAGGTAATCCACTCCTGGGAACAGTTCAAGACTCTTCCGCAAGCCTTTCTGCCGCCTGACTTCCAGACCGAAGTGGAAGACCCGACTTGGCTCCCAGATTCCAACTTCCTGAATCGAACCTTGACTTAGCCTATGACTACCGTGCCCCCTATGTCTGCGCTGGAAGCCAGACTGGAGGAGACTGAGTTGGTTGGTCGCATTCTCAACAGCTGTAATCCCAAACTGGCAAGCTCCCTTAGGGGAACAGTGAAGACAGTGGCAGAACTGGTGCGCATCGGAACCCAGGTGGAGAGAGACAACGCTGCCCAGCGGGGAATACTGGGTCAAGTCAAACCCAGCAAAGCCTGTTCAGGACAAGAAGAGCCATAAAGGAGCTGGTCAAGAAGCCGGCAGAGGTCAGCATGGTAAGAAGCCAGGAGAAGAAAAATATAGTTCCTGCTGCAAGCCTGACCTCTGCTGATCGTGGATGTAGGCGTCGAGGGCTCCAAGGGCCTGCAGTCCTGGACACTGGGAGCACCTTTCACCTGATGAGAGAGTCTCGAGGAAGATAGCTCATTCAGGGAAGAGTTGAGTCTGCACAGGACCAGTATCATGCTGGCGGATGGACAGTCACACCAGGCCAAAGGTCAAGTTCGCCTTACTTACCTTCTCCACGGAGAGATCTGGTTTTCTAGGCACATATATCCCACAGGATCATCACCTGACGTTTCCCCTGGTTCTAGGCTTGGATTTCCTGGAGAAACCATACCCAGATTGACATTGTCAATAGGCAGTATGGTGTCAAACACCAGAAGGTTTCTCTACCATCCTTTTTGCCCACGGTATGAGGGGAAGCCCTGGGACAGGTCCTTATCGAGTGTCAGCCTCTACTTCCATACATCTTGCAGCCACCTACCACCTCTGATCCAAAGCCATGCCAACCGCGAAGGTGACCATGACCATCACTTCAGCTGAACCATCTCCGTCGAGCAACAACCCAGAACCTCCAGCAAAAGTGGTCATCAGTCTGCACTGATAAGTTGGGAATGACCACCGCCACCCGGCCTCCATCTCCACTGAGGACGTAAGTCCCGTTCGGGGCCTGACTGTATAGAGCATCTCCACTGAAAAAGGCTTTAATCAAGGAACACATCCAAGACATGCTTTGGACGGAGTTATAGAACCATCTAACTCCCCATGGTCCTCTCCAGTGGTGCTCACAGAGAAGAAAGATGGTGGTTACAGGTTCTGTGTGGACTACAGAAAGCTGAATGCAAAGACTGTCTTTGATGCATATCCCATGCCCCTCATTCATGACATCCTGGAGTCCCTGAGTGGTGCTGCGGTATTCAGTTCCCTTGATCTACGCTCAGGTTACTGGCAAGTGGCGATGGACTCGGCAAGTAGAGCAAAGACTGCGTTTACCACACCCTTTGGTTTTATCAATTTAATGTAATGCCATTTGGTTAAAAAATGCTGCAGCCACTTTCAACGGGCTGATGGAGAGAGTGTTAGGAGACCTCCTAGGGAAGATCTGTTTCATCTACAGATGACATCATTGTCTATTCACCAAACTCAGCACAGCATCTTCAAGACCTCAACTGTCTTCCACAAACTTCATCTGGCCCGTCTTACTCTCAATCTCAAAAATGCCACTTCTTTAAACACACTCTCCATTTCCTTGGTCATGTGGTTTCAGGTGAGGGTGTAGCCGTTGATCCCCAAGCTCCAAGCCATCCAGGAATATCCCATTCCTACCAACTTGAAGGAGGTTCATGGTTCCTAGGTTTGGCAGGGTGGTACCACAAGTACATCCCCAGGTTTGCGGATATTGCTGCCCCGCTTAACAACTTGAAAAAGAAAGATGTCCCTGAAATGGACAGGAGAGTGCCAGAAGAGTTTCAAACTCCTCCAAGAAGCTTTTTGATCAGTCCTCCAGTCAAACTCACCCGGACATCAACAAGACGCCCGGTCTTTACTGATGCCAGCGATGTAGGACTTGGAGCGGTTCTGACTCAGCTAGAAGGAGATGATGAAGGAATAGCCTACGCTCCAAATTACTGAACTCTGCCGAAAAACTACTCCACATCTGAAAAGGAGTGTCTCGCTGTCGTGTGGGCAGTAGAAAAATGGCGGCATTATCTGGAGGGATGGAGTTTGAGGTTGTCACTGACCACGCTGCACCTCCTGGGCATTCAATAACCCAAAACCTCTTCCAGACTGACCCGCTGGACTCTTCGCCACAACAATTCACTTTTTACCGTTATTTACAGGAAAGGTAGTCTGAATCTTGTACCTGATGCACTCTCCAGAGCTCCACTTGTACCACCTTCAACTCCTTCTGCATCAGTGTGTGCTAGCAATGCCCCTGCGAGTAGCATGGATCTTCCACCACCATGGACCAGATTGCGGCCGCTCAGTCCAAAGACCCAGCTATCTCTGACATCATCAATGACATTGCTTCCAATACTGCCAATGATAACCGCATCTCCTTCATCCAACAGCAGGACTTGTGTATCGCTGGTGCCCATTCCTAAACAAGATTCCGATACCAGCTGGTAATTCCGGAACAGCTGACGGATTCCTTCCTCCACCACTACCATGACAACCCTTTGGGAGGTCACCTGGGCAGGATGAAGACCCTGTTGCGCATGCTGGAGGTTGCATGGTGGCCCTCCATCCGTAAAGATACATGGCACCACATAAAGAGTGTCAAACCTGCCAGAAGTACAAACCATCCAACACCAAACCTGCAGGTCAACTCCAGTCCACTACTGTGAAGGAGCCCGAGATGCTGGGTCTGGACCTAATGGGACCTTTCCCAAGAAGTAAAAAAGGTAACACTTTACATCCTGGTCATTGTTGATTACTTCACAAAGTGGGTTGAGCTGTTTCCATTCTTGGGACAGTAAGACCACCAAAATTGTGAAACATTTTGACGCAGGAAATATTCACTCGATGGGGAACACCGCAACACATTCTTTCAGACCGTGGACCTCCAGTTCACGAGCCAGCTACGCAGAGGTGTGCAAGACCTGGGAGTAGTACAAAACTCACCACCAGTTACCACCCACAGACCAACCTGACAGAACGTGAACCACCTTAAAGACCATGGTTGCATCTTTTGTCGGGAAAAACCATCAGCTGTGGGATCAGTGGCTACCCGAGTTTTCGCCGCCTCAACACCGCCAAACATGAAACCACAGGCTTCTCTCCTGCAGTACTAGCGCTCGGAAGGACCATCAGAGGCCCATTGGACCGATTAATCGCTGTTGCTCCTGCTCCATCCACCGATCCCTACCAACTGCTAGATCGCCAGCAGCAGATTGCCGAAGAGGTGAGGGATCACGCTACAAAGCTCAGAAACGGCAAGCTCGGAATTACAATGCCCGGAGAGCACACTGTCAGTATGAAGAAGGTGAGTTAGTCTGGATAAGATCTCACCCCTTATCTGATGCCTCCGGAAAGTTTTCCGCAAAACTTGCCCCTAAATGGTTTGGGCCAGCTCTTGTAACCAAGAGACTTGGACCCAACAACTATAAAGTCAAGTGGGGGGAGCCAGATTATGTCAAAGAGGATACCGTCAATATTGTTAATTTAAAACGCTACTATGGCGTTCGTCCCTTGCACCTCCAGTGTGGGGAATATGTAGCAATTCCCATGCTACATAATGTGGGTGTAAGTCTCACCCACCTGTCCCTTTAATTAGGGTCAGTAGCCTGGCCAGGTCAAAACTTCATTTCCCATAGTTCCTTGCAACCACCCTCTGTTCATCCTCTCCCCATTGGCTCATTCAGATTTCCACCTCCAATCTCAGAGCTTCTTAGTAGCCAGCACTTGTATTAAAGCTGGCTAATCAGGCCTGAGAGAGACTCCCCTTTCTCAGAGGAATCCATTTAACTACAGCATTTTTCTACTTAAATTTCAGTGAATCCATTACCATCCTTAGATAATTCCAGTGCATCCGTTCATTTTCTTTTGTCGCTGTGCTTTTGTCTAAGCTGCTCTTTTGTTTTCACTGTTACTTGTTTAAGTTTAGCTGTTTTCTAGGTCTGTTTAGGGTTTGTTGTTTTGTGTGACAGCCTCCATTTTTTCCTGATCCTCCTGATTTTTTTCCAAACAACTGTTCACCATTCAACTCAACACTACTGGACAGTCTCAACAATTTCACCGTACTCAATGTTTTCAACTTTCTATAATCACCATCATTTCGGGACACTTTGCTGGACTACCTTATTTGTGGGTGAGATCATTTCTTTTTGTTTGGATTGTTTCTACTTTAATTTGATACTTTGTTTCCTGTATTTTTTGTTATTTTGTTACTTTGTATGGATTTCAATTACCCTGCTATTACTGGACTTGTTGGGCCTACCTGCCATTCTCCACCATCTTTTGTCTATCTGTGTGTGTTGTGTTTGTGAGTGGGTTTATTGGAGACCCTCCGGACACTACATTAATTTCTGTTTGGTGATACTGTTTAGCCTTCTGTTTGTCCCTACATACTTATCTGTACCATCTTATTTCTTACCTGTTACCTGCAATTATTTGAATTCCTTTCTTATTATTCATTTCATTCATTTGTTCATTTTTTCATTTGTTGACTTTATTGTTCACAATAATAAACTGATTGTTCTTGAAATTGACACCTCTGACGTCCCTGCTTTTTGCTGTCTGTCACTCTTGCTGACTTATTTAGCTATAGGAATAGGGGCCAGTAGTCTCCTTAGGGAGGACAGTGCAACTGCTTCTCAGTTGTGCAGAGTGATCGTTACAAAGTTCCTACCTCAACCTAACCGGCCAGCGCCTCTGACTCAGGAGAAACAAAGGTAAATTTAAAATGTTTTTTTAAAATGTTTACCTACACTAGAAAAGGAGCTCCAAAACAAAAAAAACAAAGAAAGAAATCCAAAAAGAGCCAGATGGCCAGTGCATCTTTCTTTCCCTGAAAAACCAACCAAGTGTGGAGTTCTCAGGGAAACAAAGTTCCTACCTCAACCTAACCGGCCAGCGCCTCTGACTCAGGAGAAACAAAGGTAAATTTAAAATGTTTTTTTAAAATGTTTACCTACACTAGAAAAGGAGCTCCAAAACAAACAAAAAAAACAAAGAAAGAAATCCAAAAAGAGCCAGATGGCCAGTGCATCTTTCTTTCCCTGAAAAACCAACCAAGTGTGGAGTTCTCAGGGAAACAAAGTTCCTACCTCAACCTAACCGGCCAGCGCCTCTGACTCAGGAGAAACAAAGGTAAATTTAAAATGTTTTTTTAAAATGTTTACCTACACTAGAAAAGGAGCTCCAAAAAAAAAAAACAAAGAAAGAAATCCAAAAAGAGCCAGATGGCCAGTGCATCTTTCTTTCCCTGAAAAACCAACCAAGTGTGGAGTTCTCAGGGAAACAAAGTTCTACCTCAACCTAACCGGGCCAGCGCCTCTGACTCAGGAGAAACAAAGGTAAATTTAAAATGTTTTTTAAAATGTTTACCTACACTAGAAAAGGAGCTCCAAAACAAAAAAAAAAGAAAGAAATCCAAAAAAGAGCCAGATGGCCAGTGCATCTTTCTTTCCCTGAAAAACCAACCAAGTGTGGAGTTCTCAGGGAAACAAAGTTCCTACCTCAACCTAACCGGCCAGCGCCTCTGACTCAGGAGAAACAAAGGTAAATTTAAAATGTTTTTTTAAAATGTTTACCTACACTAGAAAAAGGAGCTCCAAAAAAAAAAAACAAAAGAAAGAAATCCAAAAAGAGCCAGATGGCAGTGCATCTTTCTTTCCCTGAAAAACCAACCAAGTGTGGAGTTCTCAGGGAAACAAAGTTCCTACCTCAACCTAACCGCCAGCGCCTCTGACTCAGGAGAAACAAAGGTAAATTTAAAATGTTTTTTTTTTTTAAAATGTTTACCTACACTAGAAAAGGAGCCCAAAAAAAAAAACAAAGAAAGAAATCCAAAAAGAGCCAGATGGTTAGTGCATCTTTCTTTCCTGAAAAACCAACCAAGTGTGGAGTTCTCAGGGAAACAAAGTTCCTACCTCAACCTAACCGCCAGCGCCTCTGACTCAGGAGAAACAAAAGGTAAATTTAAAATGTTTTTTTTAAAATGTTTACCTACACTAGAAAAGGAGCTCCAAAACAAAAAAACAAAGAAAGAAATCCAAAAAGAGCCAGATGGTTAGTGCATCTTTCTTTCCCTGAAAAACCAACCAAGTGTGGAGTTCTCAGGGAAACAAAGTTCCTACCTCAACCTAACCGCCAGCGCCTCTGACTCAGGAGAAACAAAGGTAAATTTAAAATGTTTTTAAAATGTTTACCTACACTAGAAAAGGAGCTCCAAAACAAAAAAAAAACAAAGAAAGAAATCCAAAAAAGAGCCAGATGGCCAGTGCATCTTTCTTTCCCTGAAAAACCAACCAAGTGTGGAGTTCTCAGGGAAACAAAGTTCCTACCTCAACCTAACCGGCCAGCGCCTCTGACTCAGGAGAAACAAAGGTAAATTTAAAATGTTTTTTTAAAATGTTTACCTACACTAGAAAAGGAGCTCCAAAACAAAAAAAACAAAGAAAGAAATCCAAAAAGAGCCAGATGGCCAGTGCATCTTTCTTTCCCTGAAAAACCAACCAAGTGTGGAGTTCTCAGGGAAACAAAGTTCCTACCTCAACCTAACCGCCAGCGCCTCTGACTCAGGAGAAACAAAGGTAAATTTAAAATGTTTTTTTAAAATGTTTACCTACACTAGAAAAGGAGCTCCAAAACAAACAAAAAAAACAAAGAAAGAAATCCAAAAAGAGCCAGATGGCCAGTGCATCTTTCTTTCCCTGAAAAACCAACCAAGTGTGGAGTTCTCAGGGAAACAAAGTTCCTACCTCAACCTAACCGGCCAGCGCCTCTGACTCAGGAGAAACAAAGGTAAATTTAAAATGTTTTTTTAAAATGTTTACCTACACTAGAAAAGGAGCTCCAAAACAAAAAAAACAAAGAAAGAAATCCAAAAAGAGCCAGATGGCCAGTGCATCTTTCTTTCCCTGAAAAACCAACCAAGTGTGGAGTTCTCAGGGAAACAAAGTTCTACCTCAACCTAAAGCGCCTCTGGACTCAGGAGAAACAAAGGTAAATTTAAAATTTTTTTTTAAAATGCCAGCGCCTCTGACTCAGGAGAAACAAAGGTAAATTTAAAATGTTTTTTAAAATGTTTACCTACACTAGAAAAGGAGCTCCAAACAAAAAAACAAAGAAAGAAATCAAAAAAAAGAGCCAGAAGGCCAGTGCATCTTTCTTTCCCTGAAAAACCAACCAAGTGTGGAGTTCTCAGGGAAACAAAGTTCCTACCTCAACCTAACCGCCAGCGCCTCTGACTCAGGAGAAACAAAAGGTAAATTTAAAATGTTTTTTAAAATGTTTACCTACACTAGAAAAGGAGCTCCAAAACAAAAAACAAAGAAAGAAATCAAAAAGAGCCAGATGGCCAGTGCATCTTTCTTTCCTGAAAAACCAACCAAGTGTGGAGTTCTCAGGGAAACAAAGTTCCTACCTCAACCTAACCCGCCAGCGCCTCTGACTCAGGAGAAACAAAGGTAAATTTAAAATGTTTTTTAAAATGTTTACCTACACTAGAAAAGGAGCTCCAAAACAAAAAAACAAAGAAAGAACCAAAAAAAGAGCCAGATGGTTAGTGCATCTTTCTTTCCCTGAAAAACCAACCAAGTGTGGAGTTCTCAGGGAAACAAAGTTCCTACCTCAACCTAACCGCCAGCGCCTCTGACTCAGGAGAAACAAAGGTAAATTTAAAATGTTTTTTTTTTAAAATGTTTACCTACACTAGAAAAGGAGCTCCAAAACAAAAAAAACAAAGAAAGAAATCCAAAAAGAGCCAGATGGCCAGTGCATCTTTCTTTCCCTGAAAAACCAACCAAGTGTGGAGTTCTCAGGGAAACAAAGTTCCTACCTCAACCTAACCGGCCAGCGCCTCTGACTCAGGAGAAACAAAGGTAAATTTAAAATGTTTTTTTAAAATGTTTACCTACACTAGAAAAGGAGCTCCAAAACAAAAAAAAACAAAGAAAGAATCCAAAAAGAGCCAGATGGCCAGTGCATCTTTCTTTCCCTGAAAAACCAACCAAGTGTGGAGTTCTCAGGGAAACAAAGTTCCTACCTCAACCTAACCGGCCAGCGCCTCTGACTCAGGAGAAACAAAGGTAAATTTAAAATGTTTTTTTAAAATGTTTACCTACACTAGAAAAGGAGCTCCAAAACAAAAAAAACAAAGAAAGAAATCCAAAAAGAGCCAGATGGTTAGTGCATCTTTCTTTCCTGAAAAACCAACCAAGTGTGGAGTTCTCAGGGAAACAAAGTTCCTACCTCAACCTAACCGGCCAGCGCCTCTGACTCAGGAGAAACAAAGGTAAATTTAAAAATTTTTTAAAATGTTTACCTACACTAGAAAAGGAGCTCCAAAACAAAAAAAACAAAGAAAGAAATCAAAAAGAGCCAGATGGCTAGTGCATCTTTCTTTCCCTGAAAAACCAACCAAGTGTGGAGTTCTCAGGGAAACAAAGTTCCTACCTCAACCCTAACCGCCAGCGCCTCTGACTCAGGAGAAACAAAGGTAAATTTAAAATGTTTTTTTTTTTTAAAATGTTTACCTACACACTAGAAAAGGAGCTCCAAAACAAACAAAAAAAACAAAGAAAGAATCCAAAAAGAGCCAGATGGCTAGTGCATCTTTCTTTCCCTGAAAAACCAACCAAGTGTGGAGTTCTCAGGAAACAAAGTTCCTACCTCAACCTAACCGCCAGCGCCTCTGACTCAGGAGAAACAAAGGTAAATTTAAAATGTTTTTTTAAAATGTTTACCTACACTAGAAAAGGAGCTCCAAAAAAAAAAAAAAAGAAAGAAATCCAAAAAGAGCCAGATGGCCAGTGCATCTTTCTTTCCCTGAAAAACCAACCAAGTGTGGAGTTCTCAGGAAACAAAGTTCCTACCTCAACCTAACCGCCAGCGCCTCTGACTCAGGAGAAACAAAGGTAAATTTAAAATGTTTTTTAAAATGTTTACCTACACTAGAAAAGGAGCTCCAAAACAAAAAAAAAAAGAAAGAATCCAAAAGAGCCAGATGGCCAGTGCATCTTTCTTTCCTGAAAAACCAACCAAGTGTGGAGTTCTCAGGGAAACAAAGTTCCTACCTCAACCTAACCGCCAGCGCCTCTGACTCAGGAGAAACAAAGGTAAATTTAAAATGTTTTTTTTAAAATGTTTACCTACACTAGAAAAGGAGCTCCAAAACAAAAAAAAAAGAAAGAAATCCAAAAGAGCCAGATGGTTAGTGCATCTTTCTTTCCCTGAAAAACCAACCAAGTGTGGAGTTCTCAGGAAACAAAGTTCTACCTCAACCTAACCGCCAGCGCCTCTGACTCAGGAGAAACAAAGGTAAATTTAAAATGTTTTTTAAAATGTTTACCTACACTAGAAAAGGAGCTCCAAAACAAAAACAAAAAAAAACAAAGAAAGAAATCCAAAAGAGCCAGATGGCCAGTGCATCTTTCTTTCCCTGAAAAAAACCAACCAAGTGTGGAGTTCTCAGGGAAACAAAGTTCCTACCTCAACCTAACCGGCCAGCGCCTCTGACTCAGGAGAAACAAAGGTAAATTTAAAATGTTTTTTTAAAATGTTTACCTACACTAGAAAAGGAGCTCCAAAACAAAAAAAACAAAGAAAGAAATCCAAAAAGAGCCAGATGGCCAGTGCATCTTTCTTTCCCTGAAAAACCAACCAAGTGTGGAGTTCTCAGGGAAACAAAGTTCCTACCTCAACCTAACCGGCCAGCGCCTCTGACTCAGGAGAAACAAAGGTAAATTTAAAATGTTTTTTTAAAATGTTTACCTACACTAGAAAAGGAGCTCCAAAACAAAAAAAACAAAGAAAGAAATCCAAAAAGAGCCAGATGGCCAGTGCATCTTTCTTTCCCTGAAAAACCAACCAAGTGTGGAGTTCTCAGGAAACAAAGTTCCTACCTCAACCTAACCGGCCAGCGCCTCTGACTCAGGAGAAACAAAGGTAAATTTAAAATGTTTTTTTTAAAATGTTTACCTACACTAGAAAAGGAGCTCCAAAACAAACAAAAAAAACAAAGAAAGAAATAAAAAAAGAGCCAGATGGCCAGTGCATCTTTCTTTCCCTGAAAAACCAACCAAGTGTGGAGTTCTCAGGAAACAAAGTTCCCTACCTCAACCTAAACCGCCAGCCTCTGACTCAGGAGAAACAAAGGTAAATTTAAAATGTTTTTTAAAATGTTTACCTACACTAGAAAAGGAGCAAAACAAAAAAAAAAACAAAGAAAGAAATCCAAAAGAGAGCCAGATGGCCAGTGCATCTTTCTTTCCCTGAAAAACCAACCAAGTGTGGAGTTCTCAGGGAAACAAAGTTCCTACCTCAACCTAACCGGCCAGCGCCTCTGACTCAGGAGAAACAAAGGTAAATTTAAAATGTTTTTTTTAAAATGTTTACCTACACTAGAAAAGGAGCTCCAAAACAACAAAAAAAACAAAGAAAGAAATCCAAAAAGAGCCAGATGGCCAGTGCATCTTTCTTTCCCTGAAAAACCAACCAAGTGTGGAGTTCCAAAAGGGAAACAAAGTTCCTACCTCAACCTAACCTGCCAGCGCCTCTGACTCAGGAGAAACAAAGGTAAATTTAAAATGTTTTTTTTTAAAATGTTTACCTACACTAGAAAAGGAGCTCCAAAAAAACAAAAAAAAAAAAAGAAAGAAATCCAAAAAGAGCCAGATGGCCAGTGCATCTTTCTTTCCCTGAAAAACCAACCAAGTGTGGAGTTCTCAGGGAAACAAAGTTCCTACCTCAACCTAACCGGCCAGCGCCTCTGACTCAGGGAGAACAAAAGGTAAATTTAAAATGTTTTTTAAAATGTTTACCTACACTAGAAAAGGAGCTCCAAAACAAAAAAAAACAAAGAAAGAAATCCAAAAGAGCCAGATGGCCAGTGCATCTTTCTTTCCCTGAAAAACCAACCAAGTGTGGAGTTCTCAGGGAAACAAAGTTCCTACCTCAACCTAACCGCCAGCCTCTGACTCAGGAGAAACAAAGGTAAATTTAAAATGTTTTTTTAAAATGTTTACCTACACTAGAAAAGGAGCTCCAAAACAAAAAAAAAGAAAGAAATCCAAAAAGAGCCAGATGGCCAGTGCATCTTTCTTTCCCTGAAAAACCAACCAAGTGTGGAGTTCTCAGGAAACAAAGTTCCTACCTCAACCCCTAACCGGCCAGCGCCTCTGACTCAGGAGAAACAAAGGTAAATTTAAAATGTTTTTTACACTAGAAAAGGAGCTCAAACAAAAAAAACAAAGAAAGAAATAAAAAAAAATGTTTACCTGAAAAAACACTAGAAAACAAAGCTCCAAAAAACTAGAAAAAAAAAAACAAAGAAAGAAATCCAAAAAGAGCCAGATGGCCAGTGCATCTTTCTTTCCCTGAAAAACCAACCAAGTGTGGAGTTCTCAGGAAACAAAGTTCCAACCTCAACCCTAACCCCAACCCCAACCCCAACCCCAACCCCCAACCCTAAACCCCAAAAAAAACCCTAACCCTAACCCTGAAAGGAGAACCCAAAACCCCTAAATTTAAAATGTTTTTTTAAAAATGTTTACCTACACTAGAAAAGGAACTCCAAAAAAAACCTAAAAAAAACCCTAAACCCTGAAAAAACCAAACCTGGAACCAGGGAAACAAAGTTCCTAACCCTAACCCTAACCCTAACCCTAACTGAAACCCTAATTTAAAAACCCTGGGTTTACCTAACCTAAAGAAAAACTCCTAAACAAAAAAAAACCTAACCTTCCTAAACTTTTCTAACCCTGAAAACCAACCAAGTGTGGAACTCAAACCCAGAGTCACACTTTTCAGGGGAAACAAAGGTAAATTTAAAATGTTTTTTTAAAATGTTTACCAACGGAGAGCTGGGAGCCAGATGGGAGATCTTTCTTTCCTGGGACCTGCACTTGCATCCCAGCCGGATGCTGGGCAAAGGTAAATTTGGGATGCTCCATGTTTTTCACCAGAAATGGATGCGGCCAAAAAAAACAAAGGGGAATGGATGCCTGGGATCTTTCTTTCCCTGAAAAACCAACCAAGTGTGGAGGGAACAAAGTTCCTGCACCTAACCGGTTAGCCGGACTCCAGGAGTCCCCGGTGAATTTAAAATGAATTTTTTAAATGCACGCCCCTGTTCCTAGAAATTGCTCCAAACAAACAAAAAAAAACCGGGCTGGGTTCCAAAAGAGGTCGGGATGAACCACCTGCATCTCGCATCCCGGAAAACCAACCGTGTGGAGTTCATGAAAACAAAGCCCCTGTTCCCCCGGTGCACTCCTGACTCAGGAGAAACGGCTGGAATTTAAAAATTTTTTTCGGCGTTTGAACACTGCTCTGAAAAGGAGCTCCCAAAAAAAAAAACGGGAGCTGGGCGGAACAGCGAAAAATTCATGGAAATGCACGCCCCTGTTCCCTCTGACTCAGGTGCACGTAAATTTAAAAGTTTTTCAAATGTTTTACACTAGAAAAGGCCGGGCTGAAGTTCCCGCGAGGTCGGTTCTCGTGAACAAAGTTCCTACCTCAACCGTCCCCCGCGTCCCAGGTGAACAAAGCGATTTAAAATGTTTCATGAAATGCACCTACCCTGTTCCCAAAACAAAAAAAAAACAAAGAAAGTGTCAAAAAAAGAGCCGGGATGGAGTGCATCGAGGTTCCCTGAACACCAACCAAGTGTGTGGGTTCTCGGCGGAACAGCGTTGACCTCAACCTAACGCCCCCTCGTTCCCAGGTGCACAAAGGTAAATTTAAAAGGCCGGCTGGAGTTACCTACACGAGGAGCTCCTGAAAACAAAAAAAACAAAGAAAGCGCCCCGGTGAACAGCCAGAATTCATGAATCTTTCTTTCCCTGAAAAACCCCCGGTGTGGAGTTCTCACGAAACCGGGTTGGAGTTCAACGAGGTCGGCGTGAACACCTGCTCGCCCAAAGGGAAATTTAAAATGTTTTTTTAAAATGTTTACCTACAGCTGAGCCCCGGTGAACAAAGCGAAATGAAATGAAATGCACGCCCCTGTTCCCAGGGGTGCAACGAGTGTTATGAGGGCGGGCTGGAGTTCCAAAACCGCGAGGTCGGCGTGAACACCTGCTCGCCCCCGGGAGCTCCAAACAAACGGAACAAATTTGAATTCATGAAATGCACATTTTCCCCTGTTCCCCGGTGAAACAAAAAACGAGGCCGGGCTGGAGTTCGCAGAGGTCGAGCCAGATGAGCCAGGTGAACATCTTTTCTTTCCTGAAAAACCAACCAATGCAGGGAAACGTTCCCTGACCCCCGGTGACTCAGAGAGAAACAAGGCCGGGCTGTTTTTTTAAAAGTTTACCTACACTAGAAAAGGAGCTCCAAAACAAAAAAAAAAACGCCCCCGGGAGCAAAAACGGCCAGATGGTAGTGGTCTTTCTTTCCCGAAAAAACCAGCGGTGAAGTTCAGGGAAAAAAGTTCCGCCCTGTTCCCCGGTCAGCGCCTCTGACTCAGGAGCCGGCAAAGGAGTTAAAATGTTTTTGAAAAATGTTTACCTACACTAGGGAGCCCCCAAAACAAAAAAAAAACAAAGCGAATCAAAAAAGCCAGATGGTTTAGTGCATCTTTCTTTCCGAGAAAAACCAACCGGGTGGAGTTCCGCGAGGTCGGCGTTGAACAACCTGCTCGCCCCCCCTCGACCCGGGAACAGCAATGAATTTAAAAATGTTTAAAAAATGTTTACCTACACGCTCCCCCAAAGAAAGAAATCAAAAAGCCAGATGGGTGCACTTTCTTTTGAAAAAGGCCGGGCTGCAGTTCCGCGAAACAAAGGGGAACACCTGCACAACCGGGCGTAATTTAAAAAATGTTTTTTAAAAGTTTACCTACACTAGAAAAGGAGCTCCAAAACAAAAAAAACCCCAAAAGAAGATGGCCAGTGCATCTTTCTTTCCGAAAAAACCAACCAAGTGTGGAGTTCTCAGGAAACAAAGTTCCTACCTCAACCTAACCGGCCAGCGCCTCTGACTCAGGAGAAACTGTAAATTTAAAATGTTTTTTAAAATGTTTGACATGAAAAGAGTCCAAAACAAAAAAAAAACAAAGAAGGAAATCCAAAAAGTGGCGGATGGCCAGTGCATCTTTCTTTCCCTGAAAAAACCAACCAAGTGTGGGAGAGGGGCTTCAACTCGGTGTATCTTTCCAACCGGCGGGAAGGCAGCAGAAAAGGGCTCCAAAACAACAAAAAAAAAACAAAGAAAGAATCCAAAAAGACCAGAAGTGGACTCCGGTTTAGCGCAACCAGGCAGTCGGAAACAAAGTTCCTTCAACCGGCTCAGCACTCAGGGAAACAAACGAAGTTTAAACATTCCCCGGGAGCTGCCCGAGTGTAAGGCCGGGACCCGCCTGCTGGGAAAAAAAATACCTGCACGCCCCAGGGTGAAGCGGGTGTTATGGGTACCGGGCTGGAGTCCAAAACAACCAAAGAGCTCAAAGGGGAACACCTGCACCAAGTGTGGAGAGGCCCCCTGTCCTTAACCCTTTCAGACCTGGTGTCCATTACAATGTACATCACCTGTTTGACTCCAAAACAACAAAAAAACGATAGTTCTAAAAACACCTGCAGTGATCTTTTTTTTGAAAAAGAAGAATTTCTCAGAAACTGAGTTTTTTTAGCTAATTCAAATAAGAGTAACAGCAATTTTGTTTTTGGGTTCCCCGATGTCATAAATATTTTCCACCAGTAGATGGCAGCAGTCCCTAAGAAGTGGAGTCGACAACCATTCAAATACTTGAAAAAAGTACATTTGGAAGAGTTTTGAAAAGGAGCCATGCAACCAGGTAGAAACACCATTTCAAGGGCTGTAGTATCAGACTAACAGCCTGTAACTGAGCCCAGTGTTTTTAGAGCGTTTTTAAAATTCCTGCCAAATTCAGCTTTTTTGGCCATTCAACAAAGGCGAGCCAGATGGCTGCTTTAAGCCTATGGGGCATTTGGAACAGCTTTGGCAGGCTCTCCAAGAATCAGTAATTTTAAAATGTGGTAGGTGGCTGAAATTTGCTACAGAGTACCAAAAAGGACATGCAGAGAATTGGTTGAAAAGCACAGGTTGCTGGGCCTTTCGGTTCCGACGCTGCCCCTGTCCTTAAATGCCACTTCTAAGTGCATTGCAGGCCCCTGAAAAAGTACATTTGGAAGAGTTTTGAAGCCATGCAACCAGGTAGAAAACACCATTTCAAGGGCTGTAGTATCAGACTAACAGCCTGTAAACTGAGCCCAGTGTTTTTAGAGCGATTCCTGCCAAATTCAGCTTTTTGGCCATTCAACTAAGGCGACCGCTGCTTTAAGCCTATGGGGCATTTGGAACAGTTTGGCAGGCTCTCCAAGAATCATGAATGTGGTAGGTGGCCGGAAATTTGCTACAGAGTACCTGTAGGACATGCAGAGAATTGGTTGAAAAGCACAGGTTGCTGGGCTGGAGTTTCGGTTCGACGCTGCCCCTGAAAAATGCCACTTCTGAATGCACGCATTGCAGGCCCTTGAAAAAGTACATTTGGAAGAGTTTTGAAGCCATGCAACCAGGTAGAAACACCATTTCAAGGGCTGTAGTATCAGACTAACAGCCTGTAACTGAGCCAGTGTTTTAGAGCGATTCCTGCCAAATTCAGCTTTTTGGCCATTCAACTAAAGTTCGACCGCCCCTGTCCTATGGGGCATTTGGAACAGTTTGGCAGGCTCTCCAAGAATCAGCGAATGTGGTAGGTGGCTGAAATTTGCTACAGAGTACCTGTAGGACATGCAGAGAATTGGTTGAAAAGCACAGGTTGCTGGGCCTTTCGGTTCCGACCGCTGCCCCTGTCCTTAAATGCCACTTCTAAGTGCATTGCAGGCCCCTTGAAAAAGTACATTTGGAAGAGTTTTGAAGCCATGCAACCAGGTAGAAACACCATTTCAAGGGCTGTAGTATCAGACTAACAGCCTGTAACTGAGCCCAGTGTTTTAGAGCGATTCCTGCCAAATTCAGCTTTTTTGGCCATTCAACTAAAGGCGACCGCTGCTTTAAGCCTATGGGGCATTTCTTTGGCAGGCTCTCCAAGAATCAGCGAATGTGGTAGGTGGCATGAAATTTGCATACCTGAGTACCTTTAGGACATGCAGAGAATGCAGTGAAAAGCACATCTGATTTTTGGGCCTCAAATTAACGGCACCCGTTGACGTTCCCCCTGTATTTTCCAAATGCCACTTCTAAAGTGCATTGCAGGCCCCTTGAAAAGTACATTTGGAAGAGTTTTGAAGCCATGCAACCAGGTAGAAACACCATTTCAAGGGCTGTAGTATCAGACTAACAGCCTGTAACTGAGCCCAGTGTTTTTAGAGCGATTCCTGCCAAATTCAGCTTTTTTGGCCATTCAACTAAGGCGACCGCTGCTTTAAGCCTATGGGGCATTTGGAACAGCTTTGGCAGGCTCTCCAAGAATCAGCGAATGTGGTAGGTGGCTGAAATTTGCTACAGAGTACCTGTAGGACATGCAGAGAATTGGTTGAAAAGCACAGGTTGCTGGGCCTTTCGGTTCCGACGCTGCCCCTGTCCTTAAATGCCACTTCTAAGTGCATTGCAGGCCCCTTGAAAAAGTACATTTGGAAGAGTTTTGAAGCCATGCAACCAGGTAGAAACACCATTTCAAGGGCTGTAGTATCAGACTAACAGCCTGTAACTGAGCCCAGTGTTTTTAGAGCGATTCCTGCCAAATTCAGCTTTTTTGGCCATTCAACTAAGGCGACCGCTGCTTTAAGCCTATGGGGCATTTGGAACAATTTTGGCAGGCTCTCAAAGAATCAGCGAATGTGGTAGGTGGCTGAAAATTGCTACAGAGTACCTGTATTATATGCAGATAAGAAATGTAGAAGCACAGGTTTATGGGGCTTTTGGTTGAAATGCAGCAGCTTGCCTTAGATTGACTCATACCGAGAGATTGCAGCATATCTGAGAAGAACCTTTTGAAGTGTTTCTCGGCTGTGCGACCAGATAGAAGCTCCATTTAAATGGCTGTAGTATCAGAGAATTAGTCTCTAACAGTATTCAGTGGCCTTGTAATGAATCCTGCAAAAACTGATTTATAAGAAAAAAAAAGATTACTGGCAGATGCAAATTCACTTCTTTTTTTTTGATTTCTCTGGAACAGTAAGTGCTAGAGAAACCATTCAAACAGTTCCTGTGTCAGGGTAATAGGTAGCAATTGTGTACCAAATTTGAGACCAATCTGTTGAAAAACAGAGTTTTGATTCAAAAAAAGCAATTGTGTTTTGTGGATTTCAATGTTATCCTATGGGGTTTTGTCAAGTTGCGGTTTGGTGCAAAATTCTTCTTTTCCTAGAAATGAAACGCCAGGTGCTATCGTTTCAGGTAGGGCATTGTTATACAGATAAGGGTGTAATCTACACAACGAGACCGTTCCTGGGTTGTAATTCCACACCTGCACTAAATGGCACGAGTTATTGTGCGAGTTTTTAACGTTTCGTTGTTGTTTTTTTTGTGAAAACGCCTATACGTTTCAATGGGAATCACATTAAAATTAATATTTCAATAACCCCTGGTGCTACCACCTCATACGAGGTATCGTTGGATAGGTATGATTGCAAGCTACAAAACAACACCGCACTCGAGTTTTTATTCGACTGCTACACTAAATAACGACCTTAAATATGTTTCGTTTACATTTGGCTTAAAAACGGCCCGTTAGGTCGATGGGAGGTTTTTTTTTTTTTTTAATTAATATTTCAATAACCACAGGTGGTATCAATTGAATCAAGGTATGCCTGGAAAGGTATTACTGCAAGCTACAAAACAAGACCTTTAGCACGGAAACGAGTGTGACCCTAACCCTAAACCCTAACCCTAACCCTAGCCCTAGCCCTAGCCCTAGCCCTAGCCCTAGCCCTAACCCTAACCCTAACCCTAATCCCTAACCCTAACCCCTAACCCTAACCCTAACCTAACCCTAACCCTAATCCCTGACCCTGACCCTGACCCTGACCCTGACCCTAAACCAGAGTCACACTTTTGATGGGCCACAGCTGGAGCTGCGTGCCTGCAACGGAGAGTGGGAGAGCTTGGGAGTGGGACTGCACTTGCATCCCAGCCGGATGCTGGGCTTTGGGATGCTCCATCCTTTTCACCAGCCATGGATGCGGCCAGGGCAGGGGAATGGATGCCTGGGACACAAGCCCAGTGCGGGAGTGCATAGCTAGGAACATGCGACCAATGAAAACAGCCAAGGTTTTGAGTCTAAAGCACTTTATTAAAATCAGACAGATCATGAGACGGTGCATTTAAACAGGTGTCCTCTGTGGAGGCAGAGTGAGCGACCAGGGGCGGCAGGCTGTCGGTAAGCTCCAGGCTCTCCCCGATGAGGCGTCTTGCTCGTTGGTGGTCAGCCGGGGCTTGGTCATGGACGTAGAAGCTCTCCTGTGTTCTCAGGCTGTGCGCCATGTGTCTCGAAACTGCAGTTTTGTTAACTTCGTTATGAGTTGCCCAAGTCTAGGGAGTAAAGAAAAATGAGTCAGGTTAGTGAAGTTGCCTTTACCTGCTGCAAACACCACTGGGCAGTGGTCAAGTCCTTCTTACATAGGTGACCACCGCAGAGCGAATCATGCCTGTGGTAATGTCGTCTCCCAGCCCCCAGTACTTCCAAGCTTTCGAAATGGCTCTTCCGATCTTCTTGATAGGGTTGCCCTTGTTGGTAAAGAAAAACGTGGTTGGTTTGTAGCTGTATCCCGGGAGTTTGTGTCTCATTGCGGCATACCGCAAGAGCCATTGATGCTCCAGGGTGCTCACCACCAACACCGCTTTCCCGAAGGTCCCTGCCGTTTTGTGGTTACTCACCTGTT
>JAHFZB010000963.1:0-20122 GCA_036884735.1 Huso huso
TCAACAGTATCGATTTAATTATTAAAGGTGAGCAGAAAAGTCGGTTAAAGTCGAGATATTTGAACGGGGTCTGAGAGCTCTCAGAACTGCGGCGCAAGCAGGGGGCGTGGCCACTGGACTGTGTGTGTGTGTGTGTGTCTGTGTGTGTGCGCTCTGTGTGTGTGTGTGTGTGAGTGTGTGCTCTGTGTGTGTGTGTTTCTTAATGGAATATCACTGTGCTCTGTGTGTGTGTGTGTGTGTGTGTGTGTGTGTGTGTGTGTGTGCGTCTGTGTGTGTGTGTGTGTGTGTGCGCTCTGTGTGTGTTTCTTAATGGAATATCACTGTGCTGTGTGTGCGCTCTGTGTGTGTGCGCTCTGTGTGTGTGTGCCTGTACTCTGTGTGTGTGCTCTGTGTGTGTGTGTTCTGTGTGTGTGTGTGTTCTGTGTGTGTGTGTGCTCTGTGTGTGTGCGCTCTGTGTGTGTGTGCTCTGTGTGTGTGTGCTCTGTGTGTGTGTGCGCTCTGTGTGTGTGCTCTGTGTGTGCGCTCTGTGTGTGTGTGTTTCTTAATGGAATATCACTGTGCTGTGTGTGCGCTCTGTGTGTGTGTGCGCTCTGTGTGTGTGTGCTCTGTGTGTGCGTGTGCTCTGTGTGTGTGTCTCTGTGTGTGTGTGTGCGCTCTGTGTGTGTGTGCTCTGTGTGTGTGTGTGTGTGTTTTAATGGAATATCACTGTGCTGTGTGTGCGTGTGCTCTGTGTGTGTGTGCGCCTCTGTGTGTGTGTGCTCTCTGTGTGTGTGTGTGCGCTCTGTGTGTGTGCGCTCTGTGTGTGTGTGTGTGTTTCTTAATGGAATATCACTGTGCTGTGTGTGTGTGTGTGCGCTCTGTGTGTGTGTGTATGCGCCTGTGTGTGTGTGTGTGTGTGTGCCTGTGTGTGTGTGTGTGTGTGTGTATGGCCTGTGTGTGTGTGCGCCCTGTGTGTGTGCACGCTCTGTGTGTGTGTGTGTGTGCGCCCTGTGAGTGTGTCGCTCTGTGTGTGCTCTGTGTGTGTCGCTCTGTGCACTCTGTGTGTGTGTCCTGTGTGTGTGCTCTCTGTGTGTGTGTGCTCTGTGTGTGTGTGCTCTGTGTGTGTGTGTGTGTGTGTGTGCGCTGTGTGTGTGTGTGTGTGCGCTCTGTGTGTGTGTGCTCTGTGTGTGTGTGTGTATATGTTTTAATAGAATATCACTGTACTGCTGTGTCGTCGCTCTGTGTGTGTGTGCTCTGTGTGTGTGTGTGTGTGTGTGCGCGCTCTGTGTGTTTGTGTGTGTGTGTGTGTGTGTGCGCTCTGTGTGCGCTCAGTGTGTGTGTGTGTGTTTCTTAATGGAATATCACTGTGCTGTGTGTGCGTGCGCTCTGTGTGTGTGTGTGCTCTGTGTGTGTGTGTGTGTGTGTGTGCTCTGTGTGTGTGTGTGTGTGTGCTCTGTGTGTTTGTGTGTGTGTCTGTGTGCGTATGCGTGTATGCGTGTGTGTGTGTGCGCTCTGTGTGTGTGTGTGTGTGCGCTGTGTGTGTGTGTGCTCTGTGTGTGTGTGTATGCGCTCTGTGTGTGTCGCTCTGTGTGTGTGTACTCTGTGTGTGTACTCTGTGTGTGTCTCTGTGTGTGTATGCTCTGTGTGTGTGTATGCGCTCTATGTATGCGCTCTGTGTGTGTGTTTCTGTAAGAATATCACTGTGCTGTGTGCAGCCTGTGCTCTGTGTGTGTGTCGCTCTGTGTGTGTGCGCCTGTGTGTGTGTGTGTCTGCATGTGTTTGTGTGTGTGTCTGTGTGTGTGTGTGTGCGTGTGCGTGCGCTCTGTGTGTGTGTGTGCGCTCTGTGTGTGTGTGTGTGTGTGCGATGTGTGTGTGTGTGTGCGCTCTGTGTGTGTGTGTGTGTGTGCGCTCTGTGTGTGTGTGTGCTCTGTGTGTGTGTGTGTGTGCTCTGTGTGTGTGTGCTCTGTGTGTGTGCGCTCTGTGTGTGTGTGTGTGTGCGCTCTGTGTGTGTGCGCTCTGTGTGTGTGTGTGTGTTTCTTAATGGAATATCACTGTGCTGTGTGTGCGTGTGTGCGCTCTGTGTGTGTGTGTGTGTGTGTGCTCTGTGTGTGCTCTGTGTGTGTGTGTGTGTGTGCGTGTGCGTGTGCGTGTGCGTGTGAGGGAGTGCTCTGTTATTGTTGTTTAGGTTCTGTTCATGTTCTGTTATTCGGCGCACTGGACCTGTAGGGCGGTGCTCGTATCCTTCATCCTAGCCTGTAGTTACACAATAACGATACACTAGTCAGAACTGAAGAGGAAACCCATCGTTTCTCCTTTTTTTCTTTCTTTTTTATTATTCTAAAAGCCCATCAATACATGGTATTTTAAATGCATTCAAGAAGTCCATTTTCATAAACCAGATTATTATTTTTAACTGGTATTAATTTCAATATTACCGCATCATCTGAAACGGCTGTGATGACAGCTCAAAATGACGTCAGTGTCTGCGCGGAGGCACCGTGTCGAAATATTTTGAATCTTCACTGCGCTAGTCCTGTTTTTGATTTGATTTATATTTACGTGTTCAATGAAAAGTACACTGAATAAACTTTCTTCCTGTAATTTGTCTTTTGTGGGACATTTAGAAATGTGAAAAATCCAATTCCAAAATTCACTCGTATTTTATTTTTACCTAAACCAATCAGGCACTTTGTAAGATTCACATGATTTGTTGTTGAAGGTGTCTGTAACATCGTCATGAAATATTTAGCCAATCGGTGTGGTTCTTTTTTTTAGATGCTGGCCTATGAATGAGGACAGGGCGATGATGTCACAAAATGGGCGGGGCTAACGGTTACGCGCTTTACTGTCATTGTGGCTTTCTAACACTGAAAATATATTTTAAAATTAGCACAGTTATATCTTATTTTCTTGACAGTACAATGCATTCTCATTCATATAAACTATTAGTTTGGTTTTGATATTTAGTTAAGAGATCACGAGTCCTTAAAAAATCCCAAATTTCCATTTTTTCGATCGCCCTATTTTAACACCAGCTAGAGTTAAATCAAAAGACATTGGCTCAGGCGATTAATATCAAAGATATCGATGAAGATTAATATTGGAATCCTGATATCACACATTAAAGAAATGTATTTTTCAAAAATGTTTTTGATGATCTGTCCTTATTTCATATAAAGTTGGATAGCTAGCTGGTTTTCTTTTTGACATGTCACATGTGCTTAACTGGTTCCAGTGGAAATGGGAATTGAGGCGATATGTGAGGGTTCCTAAGACAGACCCCAAGTATGATTACACTGAATTCATCCAAGCAGCTCAGTTAAGACAGAATCTCAGGACTATTTCATTTCTGTTGTTGTGGATAGTTCATTTGTAATCAGATGGGCTACATTTAGGTAGGCTTAATGTCTTACAGTGGAATTCAATCTTGGCGCCTTGTGAGTGTCTCAGGTCAGTCCAATGGTAGCTAACGTGCCCATTTTTTCTCAGTTTCAGAAAATTCAATCTGCCACCAGAGATCCACGTGGACTTAAAGGACTCTTCAGGAATTGAAGTTGATGCAGACATCTTTGATGAGCTTATGACGTCAAGTGAAGTATCCTTCAAAGTCTTCAGTGGAGAACAATCTGGTAAGAACTTGAGTTATAGGCTACAAAGTTTATCCTGTTGCACATTCTGCTTAAAACCCTTTAAATTCTCAAAATGATGTCATACGGAGCAGAAGCGACAGGACGTCCTGGCTAAGTACTCAAGCTAGCTGTGCTTTTTAAAGCCCATTGACCGTGTTTGCATTGGCTAATGTAAGGAATTTATTGAAAGCAGACTTGTGATTTTACATCGCGGAAATTTCTGTCAAATTAGATGTCATTAGTCATCCTATCATCCGTTTTTTATGACAGCGGACGATAGGATGACTCGTCTAATTATTGACAGAATTGTCATGGTAATGGCAAAATCACAACTCTCCTTTCAATATATATATATATATATATATGCATATATATGCGGCGAGTTGTATGGGCCCGAGGTGCCCGTGCTCCACCAATATTCAGGAACGTGGGCCCCGCTCCAATGTTTGAGCTTGTATAAGTTACATACATTTTGATGTGATGTCATTATTGTGTACTAAAGCTGCTAGGATTAAATCGAAAATCAATATAAATACTGGATAATCGATTCAATAATTACATTTTTGTAAAGCGCATAGTTAATAACATTATTTAAGTTTATGAACGCCCTGCTATTCATGTTAACCACCATCGTACCAGCGAATCAGTTTTGAAAATGCTTTGTAAGCACGCTCCTCTGTGTGTTCGATGGAAACAGAAAGCGCGCCGTCTTTGATCCAGAGCAGGACGACATGTTATATTTATCTATCTATCTATCTATCTAACATAATAAGCTGTCGCCAAAATCTGCGATTTTACAGTTGTTTAAATAAAAAAAAAAACACACACACTGAACCGAGATGCTTTTTAGTACTTGTTTTTTTATATACATTAATTAAAAAAAAAAAAAAAAAACATTTTTTTTAGCAGTTTACACACATTAATAATACATTTTTTGGCAGGAGAAAAGTCTGTTTTGTATCTTTTACTATGTATAAAAACAGCGCCCCTTCCCCCCCGCCCTCCCCCATTCAATCCCACAATGCACTATGTGTTTACATTTACGTTCTGTAAAATTGTAGACGTTCAGTGTTGGCCAATATTGCTTTTTTGTGACGGGGCATATGTTGGTTTTAATCAGAACTGTGCAAAACTCAACTGGAGTTTTTAAAGTTTTCATTTGGACTTATTTGAAGGACTGCTACAGTAGCCTATTTATGTTCTGCAGCTGTGTGTGTAGTCTTGATTAATAACAAAAATGACTATGATAGATTTCTTCCATTTATTATAGAATACAGTTGATGGGAGTCTGTATTAAGTCAGTGGACTTTTGGTGTAATTTTGTATTTCTGATCTGGAAGTACCCTTTGTAGCTACAAGTGAAATGAGTGTCTATTCTTGTTTGTGTTTGCATAGTTTCATACAAACCAGCATTTTTAACTTAATGGGTTAATGTTTCACAGACCTCGATTAGCACTATTCTCACACTAGTCTAAATTAACATTATGTACTATGCTACTCTTGGTTTGTGAAACCTGCCTAATGACATTTATTGCAACATTTATTGCAACAAACTTTTGTTGTTTTTTCCCCCTTCAAAGACAATATAAGTTTAAAGATGTTTTGCCCATTCTGTGGGCAAAAACAGGGTGAGAGACCAGCATTTTGCATTAGATGTGGTAAAAAAACTAGATTTTTTACCAAACACTGACGAAGAAGGATCATTAATTCCAAGGGAATGTACGTGAGTTTATCATTAAATCATAAACATATTAAGCATTAAAACAGAAAGGCAATCATCGTAATCTATTTTTGTAATTCTTATGGCAGGCATAAAAGCCAAAATGTGAAACGCTGAAGGAATTTTTAAAATTTTGTGACTTTAAAGTTGAGGAAAGAAACCAGTTTTCTAAAAGAAAACTTCCACAAAAGCAAACTTCTGTGACGGTACCACGTTTTGATTTTACTTATTCCTTACATATCACTATGGTTGTTGTTTACATATATATTTTGTCATAAGTGTTATTTATTTATAGTAACCAGTCATGCACAAATAGTTTGTGACAAAAAACACATTAGAATACTAGTGGTTAAAACAATATTAAACTGGTATTTCTAAGTTTAAAAAAAGAATAAAAAGTGAGGTTTGTGAGCTACTTAGTTCAACCACTTTTTGTTAATTCCGGTAATCTTTTTTCTGTTTTCATTTTTTAGGTCACTATTAAAATAATGTCTCCTTATCTTCAGAGAGGACAGTTAAAAATTGTACGGGGATCTGGTTTGCCATTAGTACTGACCAACGTTGAGGCGACATGTGATGAAATACTGAACGCTGCAGTTGCTAGCACAGGGGCGTTTGATCAGAATTTTCGTGATGGGGATTACTACTTACTTTACCCAGACATGACAAAAGTTCATTTTATACCAGGAACCCAGGAGCTTTTTAATCTCAAATCCTACAAAGAGGCATGTGGGAAACCATACAGAAGAATTGTATTATGTCTATGTCTGCATACAGAATTCCAGAAAAGTGGATAATGTATTGAATTTAGAATTATAATAAAGAGTGACTGTGACTCAGATTACTATTTTCATATTTCCGCAGAAAATCCTACTGTTGAAATATCTGATAGCGATTCTGAGGTTATATTGAAGCACACAGAGAATGATGATCTGGATGAAACGCTGGTAATGTAGTCAGTAGTAATACTACACAGAAATCATTTAATAGTGTAGTTGTTTCACATATTAACTTCAGTAATTTTTATTTTAACACAAAGGTTTGTAGTCTAGTCTTTAGGGTAGCAATATGTCTTTTTAAAGAAAACGCTAGTTACTATTTTTTTTGTTTTGTTTTGAAAGCCATGGAAGCAAGGTGCTTCAAATCAAGCCGAGGCTGACCGAAGTGCACAACAGTCGTCATCACATACCGTGGATATGAGACCCCAGGAAGCAGTAGTAATATCTGCTATAGGTATGCTTTACATTCACTTTTTACACAGTGTAAATTGTAGCAGAAACTAACATCTGTTTTTCCAAATCCTAATTGATAAGACTTCATATTCCTAAAATCAGTATAGCTAATATAGTTAAAGGATTGTGCAACTTTGAATGTGTTTTTACTGTTATTATTACAGTTAAAAAAATGTAGGTTGTTTCATTCCCCAACTTGCCTTTTCTTGAATTTATTATGTGTGTTTATTTCAAGATTTTCATTTGGATTAATCATAATACAGCCCAAATGTTGGTTTTTAATATAGAATAAACAGAATTGTGCTATTTTATATTTTTTTAGTTGTTAGTTATACTTGACATTGAAGTTCTGACTAATTAGTCCGTAACAAAGGCGGGAAAACATTTGGAATTATAAAACTTGCATAGTTAAACAATTAACCTCTTGGTTAGCTTTATTACCAAGACACCACTGCAGAATTTGTTTTCAGATTTGTATTATTTGTCTCCTTTCAGGAACTACACTGAGGTATTTGCACCAATCCTCTCAGTGATGACAGCAGTGTTGAAGACACAGAAGAAACTGTGATAGGTGATAGGTAAGCAGGTTTTTTCTTTGGTTAACCTATTACTTTCATGATTTACAACAGTAATATATATAAAAAAAAAATATTGTTAACACTACCTGCCAACCATTTCTTTAATATTATTTTTTTTAATTGGATATACAAAATATTAGGCTATGCAATATTTGGAAATTACTTATTTTGTTTTTCTATTCTTAGAGCTCAAAGCCATATTACAATAAGTAACATCATAGAAGATTTATTTCTTCAAGTCAATAATGCAGCCTGCAGTCGCTTTATAATTAAGAGAGCTGATGTCTGGGGTGGAGCAATGCGGGTTTCCAGAGAAGTAACTATGAACCCCAGAATTCCATGATGGTGAAATTTACGGATGACATTGAGTCACTGAAGAAGGAATTGATACAGGAGGACCAAAACGGGAGTTCCTTGGTCTTCTAATGGATCACTTGCATAAACGTCCCGTATTTGAAGGACCAGAAACACAAAGGTTTCTTAAATAAAATATAATTTTTTTTTGGTTTAACATCTACAAAATTACTGTAAAAAGGTTTCATTTTAAAGGTTTATATTTTTTAGCTTTACACTTGTCTTCAAGATTGAAGTACAATGGTAAAACTACAAATTAAAAATAAAAATGATAAAAATAAATAACAGTAGTGACTGTATAGACAATGTGCAATATTTTTATATCATATTACACTACATATATTTTGTCAATTTACCAACATAGTTTGGTTGACAAAATTGCTACAGTTTGGTGTAATGCTTGCAACTATTATTTATGTTAAGGTGAGAAGAATGACGAATACTTCATGGCTGGATGAATAACTGCTGTATCACTGGTACATGGAGGAGGCCCTCACCAAGTTTTTTGTCTGCAAATATCATGAGACACATCTTGGGCATTGATGATCTCCACGCTACCCTAGAAGACATAGATGACCATGAGATCAAGGGCATCCTTTTTAATGTAAGTTAAAACTTGTACAATAAATTATTTAAAACTCATGTAAACCGATTGAAAACAAACCAAGTCAAAGCATTTATGACATGTTTTCTATTTGTCCTGACATTTGACTGTATATAATAGTAACAGTACATGCCATTTTACATTTTATTTTACATGTTATTTCAGGTACGCAATTCCAAATCTCTTGATGAACTCCTTACAATACTTGAAAAACAAACACTTGTTTTTCATCTGGCTGGCTGCAAGACAGTCATTAAAGAATTGGACGACAAGGAGAAACTAGTTGAAGACTTTCTTAAGTGGTATATAATAAAAAGAAATGCATTTGGCGTCGAGCGGTAAGTATTCTAAGATTTTATTGTCCGGTTTTAAAATAATGCAATCTTTTATCATGAGCAAAAATAAAAATAGTAATTGACTTGCATTTATTTTGAGATTTTAACAGAATACGCATATGGGCCTGGGCCAAATTAAAACTTTGACCCACCTGCTAATCGCAAATTACAAAGCCAGCATCAATGTTGGTTTCCCTCTGGTGTAGAAGGAATAACCTCACAAACAAAGTATCAGGTTTGTAATTTGCGATTAGTGGGTGGGTTAAAGTTTTGATTTGGTCCAGGCCATAGTTGACCAGAAAAATAAATGATTTCATTTAGCATGAATAGTATGTGATTACCCAGTGTTATTCACACTTTTGCAATTGACAACAGTACATCAGAGACATTATGGTGACCATTTGAAGGGGCTACAAATTAATCACCTAGTTAGACCAGTGGTTCCCAAACCTGTCCTGGAGCCCCCCCCCTGCCCTCCTGGTTTTTGTTCCTGAGCTGCTCTCAATTACTTAATTTAATAAACTAAACAATTGAAAAGGTCTAATTAAGCAACGTGTTAGTTCAACTGAGTTTAATTAAGTAATTGAGAACTTGGTTTGGAAGAAAAACCAGCAGGACAGGTTTGGGAACTACTGAGTTTGAGACTCTAATGTAGTGTGAAAAAGGGGTACACTAGATCTACAGACTATTATCTATAATACTTTTACCAAAGTATGACATGGACTGTGACATCTGTTTTTTTTTTGGTTTCATAGATTTATGGAAGGGTTAAAAACCCTTAATGTTCTAGAGGCAATGAAACAGCACCCTGAGGTTTTTTCTGAACCAGTTTTGCTTTACTCAAAAGAGAGTTACCGCACAGGCACTTGAAGATATATTTGCAGTGCAGTTCAGTGACAAGGGTAGCAACAAACGTGCCGTAGAAAGCAGAATTATTGGTTACTGGATTGATTACACCATAGATGCTGAAGGTCAGAATTTATAGGAAGAAAAAGGGTGTTAAAAGTTTATCTGTTTGGCAAATAAACCTCTTGATGTCCAAATGAGAGCATTAAATGTCTGTTTGATCATCTATTATCACCTTTTATTTTAAAATGAGTTTGCACATAAAACCTGCTTTTGTGGTCCAGTACATTACCTATTCTCTCAAAAACTAGACAGTGGCAAAGTTACTGAATGTTTCTGATACAGAATGACCAACTAACTTTAACAGTTATGTTCTAACAATGTATAGATTTAACATTTGGAGAGAAATACAGGTATTACTGAACTTTGTATGTTACTGAAATCCATAAAAGTTATTTTTTTTCCAGAATGTCAAAAGTGCTGAAAAAGCATACATAGGTCTGAACCAAATCAAAACTTTCTCGCCTCTTAATCACAAATTGCAAACCCAGTATTGATAGCAGATGCCCTCATGGGTACAAACAAGAACCCTCTGACAAGCAAAAAGCCGTCATCAGTAAATATTTTGCTTGATGCTTGTAGATCTCATTAATATCTATCCAAACATACCTTTGAGTGATTTTTTGGAGTTCCCCACGCAAGTTATTACGGCCTAAACTTGGTACACATAGCAAACATTCAAATTTCAAGGGGGTTTAATGACCAGTGGTGGGACTTGAAACCAAAAGATTTTCACAGAATTTGGAGGACTGGACCTAAGGGTCTTGCAGCATACTTACATTTTAGGACTCACATCCTCTACAGGGTAAAGGGTTAGGCTGAAGTTCTAATAAAACTTGTCAGTTACCCCTCATCTGGCAATTTGACAGAATGAGTAGGGTGCTCCTAGGATTTTTTTCTCAAAAGCCCTATTCAATACAAGTAGAACAAGGTGCTACACATGAAGGTAGCATCTAAATTGCGCCCAGGGTGATTTTTTCTGGTCAAGGTCCCTTTCACACTTTAGGTTGACCTTTGCAAGGTCACAGGTTGAATGGGGAAATTTAAAAAAAAAAATAATGGTTATCATTTCTGAACTCTGCCTGTCGGAAACCCCCAGGCGAACTTTTCTAGGAAAATCTGAGATGGACAGGCAACAGCACCAGTTGAGTTGGCATGGAATTACCCAAAACTAGAATTGTTAGCTGTAATATTTTACACTATTCAAATGCAGATTTAAATTAAACTTAGCAGTCTTAAACTTGGGGACATTGTCTCAAGTTTGTTAAAGAGAAGTTGTATAAAAAACGTACGCCACAAGCCAATTGAATTTCAGCAATGTTTAATTTGTATGGTGGAATACTTGGCCTTGGGGTATTGCTGTTTTCAGCTATATTTGTTAATTTTCTATTTTGTGACTGAAAAATGTCAGAATTACATTTGTTTTAAAAGGCAAATAGTTTACATTTGCCTTTTTAAGGGTAAATAGTTTCTTTTTGTTTCTCTTTTTAATCTTTATTATTTTTACATGCCAGACATTTCTTTTAGCTGTATGTAATTTTCCAGAGCTGCTTCTACATTTTCTGCCTGAGGAAGTCTGCACTGTTGAATAACATTATTCAAATAAAAGTAAATTGCCTCATCTCCGCAAATGTTGACTGTTCCGTAATTTTCTGACAGCTGTTGCAGCTCCTGTACATCCAATGGGAATCCACAATCTCGGGCTCCAAATCTAAAAATTTTAAAGAAGGAAATTGATTTTATAAAACAAGAAGTACCATAACAAAAGTGTTAAACATACTACTGAATTAAGTCAGTAAAACTAAACCTATTAGTAGTAAAGTAAAGCAAATGTTTTGAGGATGTACTTTTAATATTGAATAGGTTCAGTTCAAATTCAGTTGTATTTTGTTGGTGTTTCCTATTTTTTGTTAACTATATGTTTTATTCAACTTTCAAACATGAGCAGAGAATATGTGTGCCAGCAAACTGTTTAGTTAAATTTTTCCTAATTATTACTGCATCTACAAACATAACCATACTACTTTTGGCCTGCCTACTGCTGCCTTAGGTGTTTGTTTTATTGGTCTTAATAAAATCCAGCCCAGGAATGGAAATACACAAATTAGTCATTAGAAATGCAGAAAGTCATGTATAATGTTGTTGAACATTAAGATCTCTGGTCCCAATGTGTTGCATTTCTAAGTAATAAAAATATACAGAATATGTATTTTTAAATATAATAAAGTAAATATTGAATACTACTGTGTGCCATAAATCTGTTCTTTGCACAACCAATAAATTGAATATATGTTTATTATGTTTGGCAGCACCTAATTGAAGATGATACAGATTTTCTAAATAATGCTTTTGTTCAAGGACACCTGTAGTGCAATGCGTATAATCACAGAATATTTTTACCTTGCGGCAATCTGTACATTTCATTTGGTATGCCCCGGGACAGAGTGACATCCGTGAAGGTCTAATTCGATGGAGATTCCAAAAAGTGCATTCATCTAAGTCAGTCTGAAGTATATTCATAAAACAGTAGCGAAGCAGGCACTGGTGTTCGTGACTCCCATTGAATAGCCCAAAGTCACGAATGTCTCCAAAGAGATCCATCAAAACTGAGGCTCTAAAAACAATGAAACAATAATCAGAAGTATATTCCTGACAAATCTGACAAAGTATTTTATCATGTATTATACCAATCTGCAAGGAAAAAGAGCTGCCATCACTACCTGGTAACGTAGCCTTATGTATTAAGAGGGACCTGATTTAGATCACTATGCAAGAGAGTCATGTTGGTTTTACAGGTGCATAAAGGAAGATTGGACAACTGTTTGGGTAATTATTCAAAGAGAGGATTGTTATATGTTCATGCATACCTTCCTTTCCTGAAAATTGACCACCAACTTTCAATTCTTTGATTTGACATGGAGGAGCCATACAGATGACTTCTGTTTCCAGCATGGTAATCATTATGATGTCTTCTCAGCATAGCTTGAATTGCTGCCATGGTACCATTTTCAGTTCAGCAGTCCGTTCGGAGTCTCATTGGAATAATTTTGTTGGACGCTACACAGTTGACATAGTTATTAGCTATGACAGCTGGATTGTTGTTGGTTGGTCCACTTGTTAACCACATTGGGCGACGAGAAGCCATCAATGCAGCCACTAATCGCAAATCCAAAAGGTTTCAGCTTATCATAGCCATCCACATGCCAAATGTAGTTTTGGACCAAGTGAGTGGTGTACTCTTGGAACGAATAGCCTTACTGTTCTTTTTTGATTGGTGTCCTCTAGGTTCAGCTGTGGAAGTACTCTCATCACTGTCTCTCTTTTACATTTAGCCTGTATTTCTGTTTCAGCACTTGCCACTTCGTTCTGTACCCAAATAACACCCCAGGACCTCTTAGCTCATTTCTAATTGCGGCTATGGTGTCTCTTTGGGATGCATAGTTTAATCATCTGCTAAGTCCCTGTTTCTTTAATTTGTATTTCAGGGTTCGCATGCTGAGATGTATGCCGTGGAGCTCGGAAAGAAAAGCTAAAATTGCATCATAAGAATGCCCCTGGTCAAAATAATGGGCAATAAGACTTGACATCTTTATCTTCAGATCCGATTGACCTTCTGTAGCTTAACTAGAAATACATCTAAAAGCACAGAAACGATTGTAAAAATATATTAACTGGTAACTCATTCCTGTGTTAAATCATGTAAGAGCCTCATATACTAAAGCACATTACAAAGTCCCTCCTACTGTTTACATTATATAGGGTATATAATTAGTGTTAGCTTTGTGATGATTTTTTTTTAATTCATATACTGTACCAGTGTGCAAGATAATTGCAAATATACCCATTAACATGGTGCTAAAACTCTGGTTGAAAAAGTAAGCGGAACAAGTCAGTTAATCTTGTGAAAACTTCCTGTTTTAGACCCGGAAGTGCTCTTACGTCATTTCTGGCACACATTTTTTATTTGTAGTGCATCTAAAAGATTTCACACACGTTTAAAAAGATTCACACCCCTTTATAAATTACGCCCCCTTAAAAAAAAATGCACACTTTTTTTTCCACACTTTTTTAAAATGTTCACAACATTTTTTGGCCACTCTTAAAATGCTCACATTTTTTTTGGCCACCCTTTTTTTTTAAATGCTGTCAGCGTGTTTTTTGTCAACCTTTTTTTAAAATGCTCGCATTTTTTTATTTTTGCAACCTTTTTAAAAAAATTCACACCAGTTTTTTTTTTTTTCGTTTTGCACTTCAGGGCCACCGCAGATCTGCTTACATTACAGTAGTTAAAACATCAGATTTGATTAGCAGGGCTGCAGCACAGACCTGTTGTTACTGCAGATACAAAGCAGAGAGATTTGAATGTCTCCATGCCAACAGGGTTCCAGTACAGGTCATGTGTTGAGCAGGTTGGTTTCTACAGAATTAGCAATACTGATACAGGGTGCAAATAGGTCCAATTCGAGCCCCAGGGTCTAACTCCACTGGCTTTACAATGGGGGCAGGGGAATTTTAAACCATGTTCTTCGGGAGTGACAAGACTGGTACAGCATTCAGTGTGATCCCTGTCTGGACAGTCAGCATTGCAGAAACCCACTGAAGAGGTACAATGAAGAGCAGATATCCCACCCAGTCACTGTGCATTATACATGGATAAGGACTGGAGTGTCATTGCACTTGAGGGGTGGCTTCCTTATTAAAATCTATTGACTGTTTTGTTAGAGGGGATGCTTATCCACTCAGGGATTCCAGTAAGGAAGCAGGCAGTCTGGGTCAGGTAACATGGGACACAAATGCCACCCCAAGCAGAACAAACCAGCAGGGGTGGTCAGGTACAAGAGTGCCTGTGTTATGTTTAGTGCCGCATTACAGCAGTGGTGCCGAACTGCTATTACTTTGAGAACCGTCGCCATGGTAATCGTAAACAGACAGCAACAGTTTTACCGCGGTCGTAAATGATTGAACAGACATGTTGGTCTGAGTGTTAAACACAAGAATTCAGGCTTGAATTATTCAATCTTTGTATATTACAGTACACCAGACATGAAACTGTCTAAACTCGTGTTGTCTCTTGCCCAGCACAGGGTCAGCATTGTAGGAAACGCAACCATTTTGCCCTCTGGTGCCTCTCAGGGCAGGCTCCACCTCCTTCTCCACCGGCTGGCTCAGAACGCCCTGCACCCGTTTCTATTAATGCCGTGCTGCAGAAATCCACAGTGTTCACACGGTGAGGTGCTGTCTGATGTGCTGCTTCCACTGCTGCTGACACAGGCGCTGTATGTGCTGAACAAATCCACTCATGAGAGATGTATTTCTCATGTGCCTCTGCAGAAACCTACCCTCTCACTCTCTGGGTATGGTCACACTCCCATCGCTGTTATAGGGACTGTCTGTCTGCCAGTGCGTTACAAGACGCGTGATGCACCCTCTGCCCTCTTCTATGTTTCAGCTGCTGCTGCCAACCTGACGGGACTAGACTTGGTTCAGGCTCTGGATTTTAAGCTCGCTGACTTGACCGGTTTGGATGTTTTTCATGTCTCAGCTCCTTGGTCTCATCAATATCCGACGGCTGAGGAGCTCACTACCCATTTCCACGTGTGACAGAATACCGAGTGGAGACGTCAAGACAGAATGCCGTTTAACCAAAAGAAAAGAAAATATTTTAACAAAAACACACTGCTCACAGGGCGACAATAAAAAAGTTTAAACAAAACACAAATCTTGAACACAAAACGTGTTCCTATAGGTTTTTTAAATCACCGTTGATCTCGCTGTCGCTCTCGTTCACTCCTCCGAACACCCACACTGATCTGAGAGTGCTGCAGGCTTATATACCGTGACCGGGGGGTCTAACTGGCTAGTAATTATTCTATTACCCCTCAGCCACAATCTGCACGAGTTTATTAATTATGTGTGACTGCCGACTAGTTTAACAACACACTAGCCGACAGCCACAAGGTTTTTAATGTGGATGGGGCTTCTCATCCACGCTGCCAAACAATACAAAATATAAGGCTCAGCTGTCACATTTATAAATAAATAAATCATATCATTAATAATAATAATAATAATAATAATACAACAAAACAAATACAAAATAATAAATTGCACAGGGGCAGAGGGGTGCCCCGTTCTAAAATAAACAATACATTTATGGCCGGGCTTAGCCCCGCCCCCTTTTCATGGGCAGGGCTCCATGGATCTACAGTCTTCAGCAAACTTGACGTGCGCCAAGGCTGTCTCCAGGTGCCCCTGGCACCCACCAGCTGGGACCTCACAGCGTTCGTCATCCACATGGGGGTCTTTCGGTACAAACGCATCCTTTTCAGTCTTTGCTCTGTGCCCAGCTGCTTCCAAAAAATGATGATGCTCCTGTTGGCAGGAATCCCAGGTGTCTCCACCTACCTGGATGACATTGTGGTGCTGGCGCTGCCCAGCCTCTGCATGATGACCGTTTTGAAACAAGTTTTTCACCAGCTGTCCCTGCATCATGTCACGCTTAATGAGGAGAAATGTGTGTTTGGGGTTCCACAGGTTGAGTTTGTGGGGTACAATCTCTCCGCTCAGGGCATCACACCGATCTTGTCTCATGTGGAGGCCATTCTGACCCTTCCTGATCCTCAGTCAGTTTCCCAGCTAGTGTCCTTTGTGGGCATGGCCACCTACTATCTCTGTTTCCGTCCACAATATGCCTCCACCACTGCACCACTTCATCAACTGCTGAAGAAGGACACACTGTGGGCCTGGACTCCGGCCTGTCACCATGCTGTGCTCATCACCAAACGGTACCTTTTACCCCCGCACATTTCAGTCTGTCAGTGTCCACGGTGGTCACCTGCGGCCGTGGCGCTTGGCGCAGTCCTGTCCCAGCTACACAACGGCATGGAACGTCCTGTGGCCTTCGCTTCTCATGCCCTCACACCGGCAGAACAGAAGTATTCCCTATGGGAGAGGGAGGCTTTGACGTGCATATGGGCATGTGAGCGATGGCACCCGTACCTCTATGATCAGATCATCACTACATTGCTGGACATGCAGGGGTCAGGACACAAACCACTTCGGCTCTTCAGATGGGCCGACCGCCTCAACCAGTGCCACTTCAGGCTGGAGTTCACCCAGGATGCCACAACATCGTGGCTGATCTCCTGTCGCAAGCTGTGGAGTCTCCACCCCCAGCAAGTCAAGTCACAGACAGGGATCAGGATTTTGTACAACTGCTGCAAGGCCCACTGAAGACAGTCGTCTCCATGCCAGAGCTGCAGCAAGCATCCCAGGACCCAGCTGTTTGGACTCCTCCTTGCACATCACAGAAGGATGGCCACCCAGGGTGGACGTGGAAGCTGCTCCTGTTACAGAGTTCATGATGAACGGTCCTGCTGAGAGGATGTATGCATCGCAGGGGGCCATCACACGCTGATCCCAGAGGCACTGAGAGCCCAGGTGATGCGCATGGCACACGAAGGACACTTGGGCATTGTAAAGCTCAAACAATGCTGTAGGGATACCGTTTGGTGGCCTAACCTTGACTAGGATGTGGAGCTATTAGTGAAGGAGTGCACGGTGTGCCTCCTTAGCAGTAAGGCCAGCCAGCCAACACCAGCAACCTTGTTCCCAGTAGAGTGGCAGGCTGGGCCATGGGAGCATCTGCAGAGAATCACATGGAGCTCCTGCTCATGTTGCGACAGTTCTCAAAGTGATAGCAGTTCAGAATCACTGCTGTAATGCAACACTAAACATAACAGACTGTATATCAAAAAACAAGGATACTGAAATGTACAGGAACTGTCTGAACAATGTATGCTGCCACTGTATCATATAAACAGCTGTGGCTATTAAACCATAGGGGAGCTGGTTGAGTCTGGTTTGGTGCCACGTTAATGGTTTTGAATTTCTTTGGTCCTTTGTGCAGTTCATTTTCTTAAACAAAATATATGATTAAATAAGATAAATTATGGAACAGTACAGAAAGGCTTTCTGTAACTATAGGTTGTATTGCGTTGCATCTAGCTCTTTCCACAGCCTTGCTTATCCCTGATCAAACGAGCTCAGGAAACATTCAAATCAGATGTTTTCAATACTGCAACACACGATGCTGGTCAAAAAGGTAAATGCTGGGTCTTTATGCAAACTAAATTATAATTGATTGTGTCATTTCAATCTATATTTGCTTCATGCAAAATAATGAATGAGTGACTGATGATGTAATGCAATTTATTTTAAAGACGTATCTCTCGACAGTGTTCTGGTGAAGCTAACCTGTAATAGTAAGAATTGTAAAAACGTGTTTATTCATAAAAACATGTGTTCTCTAACGTTTTAAAATCTCACTCAGCGAGTAACTCGAAGAATTCAGCTGCTAAAGCCTGCTTGTCTCCTCTCCCCCGTCTCGTTCACTAAACTAGATCCCAAAGTTCCACTTTACCTAGCAACAGCACAGCCAGCCACTCTGATAGGCTGCGCCGTCACAACGCTCGCTGGAGTTAAATAAACCTGCGCTTCACACATAGAGCCCTCAACACAACGTAGAAAGATACAAGAATCATACAGGAAATCACTTTCTTTTTTTTTACATAATTGTGCAAATGTTATAAAAAAAAATAAACTAAATAAGCACACCTCTGTACTGTGTGTAATTAATGAGTTGCTGTTCACAGTGACGGGACTCGCGTCCTGATACCTCTATCGCGCTCAAATAGAAAACACGACAACTGGCATGAAAGTACACTGCAGTGAGCCTCACACGGGTACAGTGCAGTGAGCCTCACAGAAGTACAGTGCAGTGAGCCTCACACGGGCACAGTGCAGTGAGCCTCACACGGGTACAGTGCAGTGAGCCTCACACGGGTACAGTGCAGTGAGCCTCACACGGGTACAGTGCAGTGAGCCTCACACGGGTACAGTGCAGTGAGCCTCACACGGGTACAGCGCAGTGAGCCTCACACAAGTACAGTGCAGCGAGCCTCACACGGGTACAGCGCAGTGAGCCTCACACGGGTACAGTGCAGTGAGCCTCACACGGGTACAGTGCAGTGAGCCTCACATGGGTATAAAGCAGATGCCTCTTCAGCTGATCTATTTGGATTGAAGTACATCGGACGAAGCTATAAACTCAGAGGCTTTATTTTTTGCAGATTATCATTTCGTTTGTTCCTTAGATAGTTTCACATTTCTATTTCATATCTACATTGTTGTCAGAATCATGCTGTGTGCCATTTTATAATCTATTGAAGCAGGGATAGTAAAACTTGGGGTAATTGTCTTAATCATGTTTGGTGTTGTTATATTTTTTATATATATATATATATATATATATATATATATATATATATATATATATATATATATATAACGTACCTTTTCTAAAATGGGCGTGACTATCACTGCTTGCTGAATGACGTCACTGGCTGTGCTGTTTGTCTCCGCCCATCATGCTCAGTATATCACAGCATGTCTAAGCTGAGCTGTCACAGTGTCAGCGCGTTTCAGACCAGGGAGAACACTTTGGCACTGCTTTGTGTCTAAGGTAAGACTTTCCAAAAACATGATCTAGATGTGTTTGTCTGTATGTAGATTACTAAATATCCATTAAAAACAGCAGCATGTTTATATGTGAAAGTCCAGTGTCCCAATAGGTTTTAAATATAGATTTTAAGGAGGCAGTTTCCTCAATAGCCCACGTTGAACATATTAGCTTTATAGCTGCTTCTTGCAGAAGGAGTTTACTACTCTATAGGAAATAAACTCAACAAAAATATTATTATTACTATTATCATTATATTGAGATGTATTGCTTTTTAATATTTTTATTTTGTATTGTTTTAGATGTATATGTGTTTCTTATACAGCCCTATTCTGTTTAAGTCTGTTCTGATGGGTTAAATGCGGGAGTCATTTGAGCAGGAATTCTTCTAAAAATATATAAAGTGTAGAAATATATTCAATTCAATCTGTAGCAGCATAAAAGTCATTTGGTCGATGGGATGTGCTGTGCTTTGCATAGCCTTGCTTACCCGACTCAAACCTGCCAAGAAAACATTCAAATCAGATGCTTTCAATGCTTCAAAGTGCAATATTGGGTCTTTATGCAAACATAGTGAAACGAAATCAGTCTAATTGGTGATGTGTATTCCATATAGTATTGTTTGCTTCATGCAATAGTACATGTATGTTTTAATCTTCATCGCATAACAACCAGCGTTAGACTCCTACAGAAAACAGTGAGGGGCGTGTCCACTTTGTCAGGACTCATACAGAAGGCAGCGCGGAAAATCCATGCAATTTGAAGTTATTTATGGTGGGGAATTTACTTCATATAGTATTTTATATTTTATTCATTGATTTTTGTTTTTAAAAAATCGTAATGAAAAATCGCACTATTCTGTCTATTGCCATCGCGTTTGGTTAAAACATGTATTCCTAGTAAAAGTGATTCACCGGGAGTGGATTCGGTATATTAATATATGAATGTCTGTTGCAGGCAAACGTTTTTTGTGTGTTTAATTTTCATCGAGTTAGTGATTGATGTGTAAAGCGCCTGATTGTCACAGTGCGGGCGGCATGATAGCAGCTTAGCAGCGGTGTTCTGGAGCTGCAAATCTGTGGTTAGACTTAAACAACGCCTATTACAAACTCGACTCGACTTTAAAAATCTCAAACACAACGAGTTAAGTAACCCCCTACTCTTTAAAATCATATTTGCCATTTTAAATACGAAAGCATTGTAAAGTATTGACATGTCCTAATAAATGTGAAATTCAAACAATTCATACGAGACAGTCCGCTAAA